>JAQZBX010036961.1:0-23991 GCA_029593785.1 Cabassous unicinctus
ATCCTTTAAGATCTAAAACATTCTTAGCAGCCAATTTAATGAGTATGCTTCTCTTTTTTTCTTAGATTAGAGGCTACTTTGTCTGGACTATCTCTCCTCCAAGTTGGCATTTATTTTCATAACCATCTTGTATGAATGGTTATATTCTGATTCTTTAATAGACTGATGAGGGTTTCCTGTGGAATATAATTTAAAACACATTAAAGTCAAAATAGAATGCCCCAAGTTTTCCAACCTACCTTCATGGTCTTAATGAATAAGTCTGACATGATTTTTTTCATCATGAGTGCTCAGTAATCAATCCAAGCTTTAAAAAAAAACTATAATTAAAGTCCATTTTTTAAATTTAAAAATGCATCATTATCTTTCACTATTTTCCTTCTTCCACTAAGTGTAATATTGTTGCCAATTTGCCAGAAATGTTTCTGCCTTGCTTTATTTTTTTTTCTATCAAATTACTTCCCATGCCCTGACCTAGGATTTTTTGTTGATTCTACAAAGCTCCATATTTTCTCTGTTCTTAAAAATCTGCCATTGATTTTGGTTTTTTAAGGACACTAAAGTAGTCCATCAGCTGAATCAAACTGGGCAATTCAATGGGAAAAATTAAACTACACATTTAGTGGTGATTTTCACCTATACTGTGAAAATCACTTGAACCAGTGGCCTTAAATATTGCCTTGATAGTATACTGAAATATTTTCATTCCTAATGTTGTTCTGTGTTCAGGAACTGCTATTTTTCTCCACTTTTTGCTATGTTTTGTTAGTTTCTGAATGTATGCTGTCTTAGTTTGCCAAAAGGCTGCCGATGATGCAAAGGACCAGAGATGGCTCGGCTTTCATCATGGGAATTTTATTTGGGGTAAAAGCTTAACAGTCCTGAGACAGTGAAATGTCCAAATCAAGGCACCATCAGAGATGCTTTCTCACCAAAGTCAGCTACTGATGATCTTAGCATCCTGCCATGTGGTGAAGCAAGATGGTGGTAAACACTGCCAAGGTTCCTGCCTTTCCCTCCAGGCTCACCACCCCCCAGAGCCCAGCTCCCAGCCTCTTGGGGGCTTCATGCTTCAGCTTTTGTTGCTAGCAGTCCTCAAGGCTTCTCTCACACATGGCACAGTAAAGATGGTGGTGGCTCTCTTTTCTGCATATCTCTTCCTCTTTGTCTCCATTTATATAAGGCCCAGCAAGAGGGTGGAGACTCAACGTGAGTCACCCCTCACTGACATAGTCCAATCAAAAGCAATCTAATCAAGTAATCTAAAGCAAATCTAATGCAATCAAAGGGTACCACACCCACAGGAATAGATTAGTTTAAGAACATAATCTTTTGTGATTAAAAAAAAGGACTTCAAACTGTCTTATATGATTAGCTCTTTTGGACTGCCTTTCTTCTTAAACACTTGTTTTGGGATTTTTTTGTAAACCAGCTTCCTAAGGTTATTGAAAACTGTTTGTGAAAACATATTTACCTTACTTAATGATAAAACAGAAGCCATGAAGTAGCTTCAGTCACTGAGAACATCAATAATTAAATTAAGAAGCTGATAGCCAAGATTCCTCTGACCCAATTGGAACTTCTGGGTTGAAAGATTTGGAGACTTTTCTCCATTGTCTTTGATTCTCTTCTCCTTCCAGCTCCCTTCATTAATTTAATTAATTTCTTAAATGCCCCCTCTGCATAGATTATTTTCTATCATATCGTCCATACCCAAGTTCTCAGTTTTATTTTGGGCATCTCTAGCTAAATATCTGCCACATTATTAATGACCTCTTCAAATCTTCTTCTACTTCTCTCTATGCTTCTCTTCATCTCCATGCTCCTAGTAACCCAGGCTGGAAATTTCATAAACAGAGGTGTGGTTTTTCTCCTCTTTCCCTAAATTGTTATCAATTTTGCCTCCATTTCAATGACCATCACTCTCTTTAAAGGCTTCATTATCTCTGACTTAAACCATTCACTCCTCATGTAACAACCGTTTTAATTTGTAAATTTCCCCCCAACTCATCCCAGCCCACGTCTGCTGCTTGGCTGGTATTTCCAATAATAAGCTAAGTACAGAAGGGAATGCACTTTCTTAGAGCTAAAGAAAAGAGATGTTAAAAGAAAGGAAAAGGTTAATTATCTTAATTAAATTTCTCCCATTTAAAAGAATTCACTCCTAAAAAGCCTGATGAATAAAGTTCAAAATTCTTGCCCTGGTAGTCAATGCTTTTCATGCTCTGGATTCAGTTTCTTCATCATTCCCCTTTATTTATTTATTTATTTTATTTTAGGAGGTACTAGAGATTGAACCTGGCACCTTGTACATGGGAAGCAGATACTCAACCACTGAGCTACACCTGCTTCCCTATAATTCTCCTTTAAAGCTCAAGTATAATGGACACTCAATTGTTCCATAAGCATATCCTATACCCCATGCTTCCATGGCAGTGAATATGCTATTAACTCTCTTTGGAATAAGATATTATATTTGGAATATAATAGCATATATACTACTCAGCCTTCAAGTTAAGATCCTATGTGAAGTTTTCTCTCAATGTGTTCAGATATAAGGGACTTCCCATCCTTTAGCTCAGGGGTCTTCAAACTGCTATACACATACCCCAGTAGAGGAGAAATGACCTATTGGCATAAGCGAAGAAAATAGTTGACCACCTATTTATAGTTTCTTTAACAAATAAGAAATAAATTAAGCATTACCAATAGTTAATAGACAAATTGACACTGAGACCCTAGCTGAGGCCATGAATCAGATATGGGTGCTGTGGAAAGTAGCCTTTGAAGGTCAGGAGTTCCATGACATGGAGGTGCTTTCTATGTGTGATGTGTTACAGGTAGTATGGATATATGGATCATCTTATCTAGTTTATAATCAACATGTTTAATATTTTTCCTACAAAGAATCTGCAATTTAAAAATAATAAGCACTGCCTACTTCATCTTTACATGATCTTTTTTAATTTTTATTTTTGCATATGATTATAATGTACATAATATATTAGTACAGGGTATGTATATATAATTTATATATAAATACAATATATTATAGGTAGGTGATAAAAAATTTTACTATTGAGATACACAATTGAAAAGTTTGAGGGCCACTGTTCTGACCTGACATAGCCCTGCTCATACCTCTTTTGTGGAATTCATTACTTTTTCGTTTTATTATGGTCTTTTATGTACATGCATCATTCACTTTCCCTTCCCTTCAAAACAACCACCACTCATTGAAAAAGGCTATGTCTTATTCACACATAAATAGCCAATGTAGCTAATATATTTATTAAGCACGTTAAGGATTAGTCAATAAGTGTTTGGTAGATGGATGAATGGAAGGCTAGATGGGTAAAGGGATACGATGGATATTTTGTGGCTTAAAGTGTTATTCAAGCTTGTTCCTGATTGGGTTATCAAGGAAGAACCCTTAGGATAACGCTCCTAAGGCAAGAAGGGTTAAAGAGCAGTTTGGGTGAGGCTAGAAAAATCAACAGGGGACTCTAGATTTCCCTGAAAAAAAAAAAATGATATGTTTCAGGAAGTTGAACTAAGGTAGAGTCCAAATTAGTAGTGGCAACAGTTACTCTCTTTGTAGAGGAGCAGGGCTCCTGACATATCTTCTGTTGCCCAAAAGAAAAGTACCTGGCTGCCAGCACTAGCAACTGAAGTTTTCCTCGGACCTGAATTCCTTGATCCCGTCATCTCTGCTATGTGTACTATAACCTAGGGCCTGGTTTGCTACTTAGAAAGAACTGACTCATCAGGAAATGTACTTTTATTGCTCTGTTTAGACAAGTATCACAGCCCTGTTTGCAGTATAATAGTTCATTGCAGCAGCCACATTAAGAAAAAGCCATGCAGGTCAACCACAGATGATAAAATACTTTAATCACAAAAGTCCATCACAAGGCTAGCACTGTAATTACAAAGGATTAGTGTCTCCTGCACTTAAGGAGATACAGCCAAGCAATAATAGGTCACGACGCCCTATGGCAACAATAAGCCTGAAAATGAAGATTAGGACTGAAACTGAAGGAAGGGAGGCTACTAGGAAGAAGTGTCTGAGTCTGTTAGGAAAGAAAACAAAACAAAAACTGAACCACGTACTGCATTCAAAGAAAAGGACGAGTTAATAGGGAAAGGGAATCCAACAACGGTATCCATAGATAGAAAGAGAAAGGGAATGAACACTCTCAGTACTGTGTAAGTGCTATTTTTGGGTGTAGATGTTTTACTGTATTTATGAACACTGCGTTATTTCAAGCACCGCAGTCATTTTGTTTCTGACAAGGCTCAGCTAAACACAGAGCTCCCGAAGTCCAGACACTACAATGACTTGAGCCAGGTTCAGCCATGCAGCAGCTGCCAACTGTTCCAGCAGAAGATAACTGGAAGAACAAAGGGGTCAAGTCAGTCTACTGAGAGTTCCTTCCCACCCACGCCTCGGCATCACAGCCACTCATGACTTACAGAGGACAAGAATTTACAATGTTTCACGTATTCCTTGGAGAGGAAATAATGCCCCATTACGGACACCAACACCAGCTGCAGTTGAATTATGACAACTCCACTATGATGTTAAAAATTACTGACTACATGGTTGGGAGTAGAAGGAGAATTTGAAGTATACCAGGAGCTCTCAAGAATGAGAATACAGTTATTCTGTACCTCTTCACTTAAGCCCAGCTAGTAACATACCCAGGCTATTCCAGATAGTTCAGAGTTCCCTGTGTGTCTTCAAACCAACCAACACTAGAGCACTTTCTAGGGAGGACACCAGGGCGTGGGAAGTCATGCAATTAGGGACATCATAAAGCCCCATACTGTTAAAAAAGAAATGTGTTAAAATGAATTCAAAAAACAGACTTGAGGTACAAACTTTGGGGAAAGTTTCAGCAATTTCATGTCAAGTTATACATATACCTACCCATGGCACAGCAATTCCATTCTTGAGTATATATCCAAGAGAAATGAAAATATATTTCTACACAAAGACTTCCACAAGAATGTTCATAAAAGTTTTATTCATAATAGCCCCAAACTGGAAATACCCCAAATGTCCATCAATGGTAGACCAGATAAACAAATTGTGGAATACATGAATATAATGAAATACTTTTCAGAAAAAAAAGAAAAAAAAAAGAATGGACTACTTATATACACAGTACATACGAATCTCACAGACAGTATGATAAGCAAAACAATCCCAACATAAAGAGTACATTATGTATTTTTCCATTTATGTGAAGCTCTAGAAACAAGCAAAACTAATCTACAGTGAAAAAAATTAGTACAGTGGTTAGCTTGAATGAGAGATTGATTAGGAAGGGGAGCTTTCTGGGGTGACAGATATGTCCAGTATCTTTATAGGGGTGTGGATTAGCCTAGTATACGCATTTATCAAAACTCATCAAATTGCACATTTAATATTTGTTTCTTATCCTGCATGTAAATTTTACCCTAAGAAACAGAAAAAAAATATTGAAGCTAGTTAGTAGGTTTCCTTTTTTTCAGTGCTATGGGTTAGCAATTCTGAAGCTGCTTTCTCTGTGTTTTAATCTTGAGCAAATAAGTAAATATATTAAGGATATTGAGATCCAAATTTCTCACTATTAGAGAGCAGAGTTAAAATTATGGAAAGGGGAGTACCAGAATGTACCCTGTGGTGTTAGATTGAAACTGGAGACATCAGTATGAACTCAGAGTTTTCAATAGATGGGTAGATGAATGGAGATTTTATATATATATATATATGTGTGTGTGTGTGTGTATATGTGTGTATACATACACACATATACACACACACAGTTTTCTAGCTCTGTCTACTTGAGAAGCCCTAGAAGCAATGATATAACAGTAGCAATGAGTATACCAGTACTCAGATTTAGCTCCTGAAAAATAGTGGTTTCTGCACTACAAAGAACCTGAGCTCCATGGGAAAAGGTCAATCCCAGAGCTACAGCAGGGACAGTACAAGATGATCCTGCAATATATCAATTATCAAAAAGTAAGAAAGTAGTCAAGGCATGATGGGAACATAGCAATATGACTCTAGAGTCTAATTTCTGTTTCCACTTCTAAACTAATAATAGAACGAAGTCAAAGTACCTCCACAGTCATAGTTTTGTGTAAACCCGTCAGATAACTGAGGATGCAAAGAAACCAAAATGAACTAAAATCTACAAGTGGCAAGCCCCTCCTAGGAGAGAAAATTCTGACACCTTCCATAATATTTCATAGAGCAGTGGGAAAAGGAAGAAGCCACCACTGATGTGGTAAAGGAGAAACCAACTGAACTTTGTAAGGATATTTAAAGACCAAATGAGAGCTGGTTTGATGTTTAGAATCACAAGGAGCTCCAAGAACAAAGAAAATATGTACCTACTTAACAAATCTTTCCCATAAGCCTCCTTCAACTGTTCATGCAGAAGATTATGAGTGGAGCAAAGGCACCTGCTGAATCTGACAGAAGAGCAGGGGAACTGAGGGAAACTTTCCAAAGCAATTGAGATCCTCATTAAGTACTAGGCAGAGGCCGCCCATGCTGGGGAAGGGGCAGGGGAGCTAAGAGAGGCTCCTGTGAAAAGCAGATACACAGGACCTGGGGCTCTCTTTCAGCTCTTCTGCTCTTGCTCCAGTTGGGGATATCCCATTTTAAACTCCTTACAGGCACTCTAAGCATTCACGGAATACACTATTACAGCACTCTAAGGTAGGAGCAAGGCAGCAGAACAGAGATTTCCTGAACCACAGAAAGCCAGGGGGCAGGATTTAAGAGCTAAGAGAATGCCTTAGCAACTTAAGGAGCTGGAAGCCGGTTTATGAAGCAAGATGAGATTTCTATTTGTTCAAAAAGCTGGGAACTAGGTTCACGAAAGTCTTGCCCTGCTGAAGGTAAGTTCCTGACTTACACTCAAACCCTTCACCTCCTGGTGAAGTAAATCTAATTAAAACAACAAAGAATTCCAGTTCCAGCTTATCCACAGTTCAGATGGACTACTGGTAGAAAAAGTGCATTCCCTTTCCTGGGAAGAAATACTATTGACTTTCAGTCTCTCCTATTCTTTTACATACAATATACTGCATACAATCAAAAATTATAAAACACATAAAGAAAACACAAACTTTTATGAGAAGAAATAGAAGCAGCGTCAAAGATGGCCCAGAGATTGAAATTATCAGACAGGGATTTTAAAATACCAATGATAAATATGTTAAAGGACCTAGTAGAAAAGATATATAACATGAACTGCTGGGTAATTTGGGAACAGAAATGGAAACTATGAAAAACAGCCAAATGAAATTGTTAGAAATAAAAAACTATGATATCAGAGATAAAGAATTCAATCAGCTGATCAGCAGGCTAGACATAGCAATTAAAAGAATCAGTGAACTTGAGGACAGATGAATAGGAATTGTCCACATTTTAAGTACTAAAAAAAAGGAAACAGGTATCCTAGATCTATAGGACAATATGAAACAGTATAAAGTAGATATAATTAGAGTACTAAACTGTGAATTAAAGTTTTATTAATTACATTACAAAGGAAAAATCCTAGCTTTATAGTAAAGAAGCTTAGAAGACTCCACCTTAACCAAGAGATCAGAGTTAACATCATTAATATTGGGACAAACCAATATCATGTGCCACCTGATGTGAAGAACTTAAAAGAACATAACAAACTTCAATGGTATAAATGTCCCAAAAAATCAATAATTTCAATCTACAAAATGACTTTTATTCTTCAAAATTGTTAAGCTCAAGAAAGGCAAAGGAAGATTGAGTAGCCATTCCATATTTAAAATGACTAAAGAGACATAACAACTAAATATAATCAGTGATTCTGGACTGTACCTTGGACAAGGAAAAAAATTATGAAAGACAATATTGGTATAATTAATCCAAATTTAATGAGGATTGTGTATTAATTATTGGATATATCAATGATAATTTTTCTGAATGTGATAAGTGAACTGTGATTATGTAGGAGAATGCCCTTGTTCTTAACAAATACATAGAAACCATTTAGAGATAAAGGGTCACGATTTCTTAAACTTAACCGCAAGTAGTTTTGTATATACAAAGAGAGAAAGAGAGAGATAAATTAAGCAAACAGGGAAAATGTAAATAATTGGTGAATCTCCAAAGTATTATGGGTATTCGTTGTGCAATTATTGCAGCTTTTTTTGTAAACTTGAAAATATATCAAAATAAGGATGACCATCCCCCTCCCCAAAGAGCATCCTTGAAAAGAAGTTATGCTTCCAGATAACACTATGCTGCCTGAGAAGTTGTAATACAGCAAACAGGGAGATTCTATGGTGAGACAGGGCACCTGGCATTTCACTGGTGATCAAGAATTTGTTGTCTATTCTGTACAGATTCTGAGACAACAGCTTAGAAAACAGGAAGGAATCTTATCACTGCCCTAGTCCACTCCACTCCTTTTACAGATAAAGAAACTCAAGTTAGGTGGAGAGCACAAGCTCGAAGGCTTCCGAGTCTCAGTCTTCATTCTCCATGCTTTCATTCTTCATTCATTCATCGTGCTCACTTCTCAAGAATTTGAAGCCTTCCTAGCAGCCTTGCTGTGGTTTTCTTCTCTTACCCTGTTAAGCCACTCTGAAGCTCTAAACACCTTAGTCTGGGCAATCACTAGAATTAGCCATATGCAAAGTTTGTGTCTGCTTAATGCTATGGCATTTCTTAGAGAGGGAGTCATTGGAGTTCCAAAGAACATGAAAGCTTGGCTGGCTCCTGGGGGCAGCATAGAGCTTTACTACCTTTCCCCTTCTCAGATGACTTCTTTCTGAAGATTCATCTCAATTACTGACCCTCCTATTTTTATTGACAGGCTGTTGAGATTTATTGAACACTCAATATGTACTTATCACTCTCCCATCACACTGATAATATGACTTATTACTGCCAATTTAGTTATTCCCTGATTAAGCATTCTTGGACTAAACAAGGGTGTGGTGTGGGGGGGAGGGGCCAGGAAGGGTAGGAAAAGTTTGCACTGCCTTTCCTAACACTTTAGGAACTCAGTAACCTGTGACTATGTGGCTCTTTTGGTGGATGCACCAAGCTTATGAGGAGAAATCTTGGATTCCAATCCTATGTCGACCAGGCATTTGATTATTTTCCATGGCCACAGGGTGAGCCCTAAACCTCATAGCCATATCACAGTGAGAATCAACACAAATTCATTGTCTCCTGGAAAAATATTTCATATCAGTTACCTTGCTGGAGGCCTGATAATCCCTCCTTCCTATATGAAGGCCAGCTTGGCCACAGCTGCAATCATTTTCCTTTGATCATTAGTCCTAGTAGCAGCAGTGTGTTTTGCATTGTTTATAATAGTGTTTTTATATCTATCTCCTAAAGAATGATTCATCTATAGCAATATTTTTGCAGTCACTCAGACACAATGAAGTGGGAGTAGGGGCACTTCTGCTGTTGAAACTATTGCATCCTTCAGCCTTGTGTCATGAATAGCCATACTTTTCTTCTTCTTTTTAAAGTTTCCTCAATCTTCCTTAGTTCCTACGGAGAGCTCTCTGGTCTAGGCCCACTTTTACTTGATTTTGGAAGAGAAAGAATTGCCTAGATGGAATTAAGTGAGCTGAAATCCAAAGAAAATGAGGAAGGAAGCATTGAAAAGAAAGTTAATGAGTAAGATAGAAATACTGAGTCAGACATTTCCAACCATCGGCAGGAAAAGGTGGGACTGACCATTGGAGTGGACGTGGATGCCTCCCTTTTAAGTAAGGGGGTCCCTGGGCACATTTCATACCCGTGAGGAGACCATCCTCCCTGGGAGACAGCAACACTCTTCTACTTCCACCCTGTAATGTCCTTAGCTGTATATTTTGCATAGTAGTTCTCAATAACATTTTAAATTAGTATGCATATAGGGAAGTGACATCAGTTAGACTTTATTGGAACTATAAGAAGAAATTGATTTTACACTTTTGTTTTATTTTATTCTGTACCTCTTACACACATACACACACACACAGTAATGTGTAAAGATCAAGGACTTTGGTATCATCAAATCTAGTTCTTCCCTTACTACATTTGTGACCTTGGTGAAGTTACTTAATCACTCAAAGGTCGATCCTCATGTATAAATAAGATTAAAGGAGATAATGTGAAACTCACTTGCAAATAGTTTAAGTGACAAATACAAATTAATTACTATTCTACCTCTCTTTTTAGTAATTTGCTTTTGAAGAAATCATAGCAAGTACTTTGTACATATTCAGTTATGCCCCCAGAATGTTAATAAGTTTTTATCTGTGCTAAAAAAAATATCTCTTTTCAGTAGCTAGATATACCTTAAGCTTCACTTGGTGAAGGTGCCAGCCACCCAGGAACAAATGTACTCATGTGGTTTATATCCTAAATTTAATAAATGTGCTGGAACCAGAATTCATCCTTATCCATTGGGTGCCCTCAGGAGCACAGGAGAGCCACTTTGGAAACCCTTTCTTATTCCAGAGAGCCATAAATAGATGACAGAAGAAGGTAACTTACCAGAATCATCACACTCTCTACACCTCCATCCCTCTGAGTAGGTAAGTACAAAGTATCTAGAACCAGACTTCCTGAATTCAAATCCCAGTTCTGCCATTCACTTTCTCTATGACATTAGGGAAGTGATTTAATCCCTCTGTGCCTTAGTTTTCTCATCTGCAAAATGAACATATATAGAAGCTATCTCAAGCTGTATTGTGAGGATTAAGTAAACGTATCCAGAGCACACAGAGCACAGCTGGCACACACGAAATTAATGAACATTCACTATTATCATCAACACAAGGCATAGTCGACTTGGTGAAGATCCTGGGAAAGGCCAGCCTCTATCTGAAGAAACTTAAAATCTGTCTTTAATTTCCTTTGTTGACTAGATGGATGATAGATTATAGATAGATGGTTAGATGGATAGATGGATAAACAGATAGAAATTGGTGATGGATAGATTAGAAGATAGATAGGGTAATTAGATGGATAGATGGATGGATAGATAGGTAGATAGATAGATATAGCTAAGATATAGGTTGATAGAGATAAGTCAAAAATATACTTATAGCCTTTCAAGTATGTATGTGTGTATTTATATGTATGTGTATATTGATGTTACTGATAACTGTGTGTATATGTTTCAGAGTGAGAGGACGACACAGTTGTCTAAGGCTTGGTTGATCCTTGGTTGAGGCCTGTCTTAGTTAGTGTTCCAGTGTTCTACAATGGGGCACTTCATAGAGAGAAACTGACCTAATGAGGAAGAACGTGAAAACAAAGGGAACAAAACATAAGCAGGCAGGGCAAAAGCCAAGAAAAAGTGATGGAGTCCATATTTCAGACAGGAAATATAGAGTGTGAACTGCAAAATCAAGGTCACAGGCATCTCGCTAAAGCACTTTGATAAGAGTTTATTTATCGTTGCCCATTTCTGAAGTGGAATATAAAACAAACTGGCTCATGACTTGGTGTTGCTGGAAGTGAAAATTGCCTAGAACATCTTTTAATAAAAAGTAGATCCTTTTGGCAGAAAAATATAAAGAGAAAATCCAAATTGCTCAGTAACACACCACAGTTTATAGGCTCCAGACAATGTGGTTAATTAAGGGAAATAAGGGGCAAAAGCTTAAAGAAAAACATACAAATATGTTCAAGAGAAAATACCATCCTTTGTTATTAGAAAAAGGGTTGGGCATGGGAATTGAAAATCCAGAAAGTTCACTTGCCTAGACTTTTGTTTGTTTTTAATCCAGGGCAAAATAAGCTCTTAGTTTAAACTACTTCAACTACAAGGTATCAGAACTATATATTAAAATAAGAGACTCTTCCTTTTGAAGAAAAAAATGAATATATAACAAGAATCAGACACAACGAAAACATGCCCTCTTTGAAGGCCACTTCTCCTTTTATTTCATTGAGTAAGTAGTGTTGGAAGGAAAGACTGTAAAAACTTTAATGAAGCAATAAAACTCATTTTGAAACCTTTTACATATGCTTTGTTCTTTTCACAGAGCTGCTCAGAAGTATACTCATATATAAAAGAAACAGCACCCTTAAATGACCTGTGATTTCTTATTAAACATTTACCTTAGCAACCAAACATAAAACGGTCAAATATAAAAGGAACTTTCAATTTCACAGTTTATCTAGTGTACAAATGGCAACCCCATACTGCTAAATGGGCAAGGGACCAAAAGAGAAGTATCCCCTGAGACTTTGAAATCAAATGTCCCCTGGTCTTAAAATGCGTTAAGAGTACGAAGTGGCAGCAATCTATGCGTTGCCCGAGAGCTCTCTCTCACTTCCCCTTGTCCTCCAATTCTGTGTAGATCAGACTTAGCAGCACCCACTCCCAAGTCTACACTTGAACCAAAGCCATGCTTTCCTAGCACAAAGTGCTTTTTAACCAATTTCCCTTCTTGCTTCCAAGGGTAACTTAAATTCTGTATCTTTTACATTAACTCCCCTTATTTAGTTGAAAGGTAATGACATATACATTTGTAACAAGCTAATACAAGCAGGAAATTTTAGCCATCATCACCAAATAAGATGACCCACAGGAGAAATTACTATTCTATATTTGTTTATCTACAATGAGAAGAGAGGCTGCCTTTTTCTTTCAGCTCTACAAAAGAAGGTTTTATAGCACCAAAGAGCCCTCAGTGAACACCAAATGATGATGCTAAATTTCATTAGGTAATAGGTAATAAAGAAGGAAAAGAGATGGAGGGTCAGGGGATTGGATATTTAATTCTTAACAGGCAAGGAGATGAGATATATGTGTAAGTCATAGTTTCTGAACTGTAATAGCTTACAATCCATAAATTGTTTAATTTTCATCCCATAAATCCTTGATTACTCTTCTGAATCAATTTTATACGTAAGTTAATAGTTTAAAATTTTTATTTCACTAAAATTACCTTGACCATCACTATTTTGTGTAAGTACAAGGGACTAATTTTCCTGAAATACGTATTTATTGACTTTTCCCCCTCTGTACTTCTCCTCCCTAAAAAGTCCTATTGGTTTAAGGGTGCAAATGTCTCTGATACCTATTTCTTTCTCTATTGGCTCTTTTCTTGTCCTAAGCTTACTTCTTTTTCCATTCTCATTATGAAAGTGAGATTCCTCTTCCCTGGTTCTAGATACTGCAGATGAGAAATAGGATTTGGATTGGGAATATGTGGAATATAAATTGTGATTCATGGATTTTTTTTACCCCTTAATATTTAAGTTCTCCAGACAAAACCCAAAAGGTCCTTATTTCTCAACTTTTATAAGGACTTTTCCTGGACTTATGTCCTAAGTCTATATTTTCAAAATTCATTAGTTGTGGCCACCTGCCGAAGTCTTTAATATAATTGAACAGTATTATTTCCACTAGCTACTTGAAAGTTTTCTGTGAAATTGTCATCACACTTCATGTATCCAATGTTAGCTATTGATTTAGAGGAATTTATGGCACCTTTTCTTTTTCAGTGGTTCATTATCCAATCAAATTTGCAAACTAATTCTATTGAATTTACTACACTTCTTTCTTGGGAATTAATAACATCTTCCTCTATTTGAGACACCATTTCTTCCAGGTATTTGGCAATTGTGATTAATGTTGTGTCCAGTGAAATATCTTTAAACTAAGAAAGCAAGTTTCTATCTCTAAATTAAAATAAAAAAAACAAACAAACTTTGATCTAGGAAGCAATGGAGAAAGCTACCAGCTTTGTCTTTCAAAAAAAAAAAAGTCTATCCCTCAGGTCTATGGCCAAACCCAGAATAAGACCAACTATGTGAAAATCACAGCTATTTTGAGCTGAATATTCTCCTATGAGACTCACTCATTAAGCAGTGTCATTTACTTACACAATGAGTGAAAATGCAAAAAGAATTTTGCATGTGGACTTTCAATCCTTTCACTCCACCTAACAAATGTGCTCCTTTTAGGGCTTCTTGGTCTTGAGCAGAAGCAACATCAAACAGTGTTTGATTTTTCCAATGTCTCTTATCATTTTTCCTGGTTGTTCTTGTGCCCCATAATTTGTGAAAGTTAGGAAGACCAATAAAATTTCAGATTTCCCTTAGTGTCAGGACTCTTTGGCAATGAAGCAATGCACTGGACAAGGTTGACAATAAAATACATTTAAAATTGAAGATAACTCCCCAGTTACTAGTAAATGGGTCATTTTGATTCGAAAAGGTTTCAGAACATAGGAAAAGTAATAAATCCTATACAAAAGAACCCATAAAGAAGGCCAATGGTCATGTTCAAGAACTAATTTAATTAGAACTAGAAAGGTAGGAAAAATGGATTCATTCATAGAAGAGAGGACTAATTAGTGCAACTTAAAAGGACAATCCATGTGTGTGAAATCATGGAGTCATAGAATTGTGGGGCTAGAATTGTCCTTTGAGTTCTTCTATCCCACCCTATTTAGGTACCAAGGAGCTACTTTGCACTTTTAGCTATGTTTGGCAACCCTCAAATCAACTTTAATTATCTCTTTGGTGTTCTATCCCAGAGAAAAATATATTTCACTTATTGTAACATCCAGTCTATTTTAAAGGTTTTCTGAAGAAGGTCATAAAAATAATAGATCCATTTAGCTGAATATGGTGACCTTCTTCTAAAGAGTTCAAAATATTTTATCTCCATTTCTCTGTATATAAATGTTGTGATTTAATATATGAGAAAATGGTAGCCCCTGTCCTTCCTTTCAGAAAATATATCTTTCCACCTACCAACTATACATGCAATTTTAGTATCTTGCCTCGGTCACTGCCATGAGTTTATAGCATATTCCATAGCTATATTAATATAGCTTTACCAGATCCCTTGAATGCAGTGGATCTATTTTGATGTGCTATATTACACACACACATCCAAACATAAACACCAAATCCTTTTGGGATTTGTACTGGTGTGCCCATACTGACCAGAAAGTGTTCTCATTTTGAGCATTACAAATCTACATAATGGTTAACAAGGATTAGAAGTCTAGTCTGTGATCATGAAAAAGAGCAAAGCTCACTGGCCCACAAAAAGATCAAACAGATAAACTTAGTCTCATTAATGCCTTTATTAATAAAGCTAACCAACTGCCCTAAGGACAGAAACCCAGTAATTGGCAGACCCAATACATCTAATATTCAACCAGTAGCTCTTGACTTTATCAAGTAGTATCATACAATGTACACTGAGATTTACCACTAATAATTACTATATTTTGTGAATCATTAATTTCAAGACCTCAATCTTTAAACAAAATTAATTTACATTTTGTTACAAATGTGCTACATATAATACTACTCATTGGTCTATTTCAAACTGGATTTCCCTGATTTGCGGACTTTCATTCTATAGACATGGAAACAGAGGCAATTAGAAAATTAAAGTACTTACTCAAAGTCACACTTTAATAAAGTGGTAAATTATAATTTCAATCCATTTCTGTTTCACTTATTTTAAAGCTGTTACTTTCAACAAGTATGCAATACACTTTGCAAGGATTAGCACAGACTAAGCAGGAATTTCATTATCTTATTTGAACTTCACAGCAGCACCATGAGGAAGTTATTAAGAGACTGTTCCCATTTTATAGATGAGACAAACAGTAACTTGGAGTTGAAGAGACAGTCTAGACCATACCTACAACCTTGTCTAAACCTTGTCTTATACATAGGCAATTAGGTGGTCAGCTACTTTGTAGGGACACTATTGAAAGGCACAGTCTCAATCTCACGGTCCCCATACACCCCCTGACTTACATAAGCATGCTAGTCCATCCTTAGAGAGTGAGTCATTTTACCTAAAGCATCATGTCTTGGGTAGTCACAGATAAAATATGAACAATTTGAAAACAGATGTCGCATTGTCATGGGTTAGGTATCCCTGAAGCAGACACTGAGACAAGAATTTATGTGGAAAGATGAAAACACTCCCAGAGGAGAGCAGGAAGGAAAAGGTGGAAGGAGAGGGAAGGGGAAGAAGCCAAGCCAGCGCCTGCCTAATTCCACAGGAGAACCCTGAAGAGTTAAGTTTTGCCTCAGAGTTGTCCCTGCCCCGAGATGAGAGAGCTGGGCTTTCATAAGCTTACATTCTTGAGTTGTTCATTAAGGTCCACTCCAGAAGGATGTAAACTCCCAGGCTTTGTGGACAAAGAGGCTCCTGAGGTAACACACGGTGGCTGTTGAAAGTGAAAGCACACAAAATCAGGAGGGCCCCTGTCTCAGATTCCCGGGGCTGCCATAACAAAGTACCACAAACTAGGTGGCTTAAAGCAACAGAAATATAGTCCTTCACAGTCTGAAGGCTAGAAATAAAAAAGCAAGGTGTTGACAGGGCAGCACTTCCTCTGAATGGGAGGAGACTTCCTTGGCTCCTCCAGCTTCTGGTAGCCCCAGACCTCTACCTCTGTCATCACATGGCCTTCTCCTTGTCTGTTTCTGAGTCTGTGTCCAGTGTTCCCTCTTCTTGTAAGGACACCAGTCATATTGGATTAAATGACTTCATCTTAACTAAGTATATCTGAAAAGACCCTATTTCCAAATAAGGTCACAGTCACAGGGACCAGGGGTTGGGACTTGAGCATATCTTTCGGAGAACACAACTCAACCCACAACAGTCCCCCCAAAAATTGGAACAAGTGATTGTAAGGGATCTGGGCAGAGCACCAATATTGTCTGTACACACATTATTAAGCCTATTCATTCATCATCATCTCCACAGAAAATTATGTGAGTCCCTGAGACAATGGGAAATTGACAGCGAAGTTCTACTTTAGGTTTAGGTAGAAAGAAGAAATTGGGAGTCAGCAAGGGTCTGTGGCCTGAGAAGGCCCTAAGGATATTGAGGGAACAGTCTTGAAGGACATTCCTACCGTGAGGAGGGAAGCAAGATGATAATGGCAGGAAGAGAAGAAAGATAGAACATGAAGAGGTAAAGAAGCACAAAGGCAAATTTAACCTTCTTCACAGTTTGGCTTAGTCTTCTGTGGCCTTCCTTTGGTGGATAAGTTTTCAACAAGAGTTATTATTCACACCCATGGGCTTTTCATTAATGTAATAACTATTAGCTTGGGCTTTCATAAACAAAAGAAAACACTGTACTGTGTATTTTAATAAGCACACATTTTTGATTATTATAAGTCTATTAAATTCTCACAATAAAGAAAAACAAGAAGAAACTTCAAAAATTGCCTTTTTTCACTTCCAAATGACCTGTTTTATTTTTTTCTTGCAAAATATAATTATAATAACTGCTCTTCAGAGAAGTCAACATTTAGAGCTGTTTTTTTTTTCCTTATTTTAAACTCCCAAAGTATGGAAATATTATAATGAGTTTAGGTGATGGTGGGAAAAATATACTTTGTACCTGTTTTCAGACACTCTGCTACATGTACACATTAATCATGTTTGGGATGATTTATTTCAGCATTCATGCTGGCCAATTTTATTAGTGTTTGCTTTGGCTAAATGGAAGAAATCTGCTTCCTATTTCACTTCTGTAAAAAGAAGAGTTAGATTTGTGTGACCTTATATAAGTCTACACTCAGCTTTATTCCTCAATCTCAGATGCTTCCACATTCATATTTATCCAATATTCTTCCTCTGAAATGCTCTCTACAAAATCTCTTGATCTAGGCCTGCTTAAGTTATATCTTTGCTTTGGTTTCTGACTTCTTCCAAATCGTTAACATCATACAGCCAGAAACTTGCCATGTTCACCATGTGGTTCTCATCACAACCATTCCCCTCTTCATTACTCAGTCTTCAGTGCTGGACTCAAATAACTGCCCTCCCTCTCTGCTCGCCTGTCTACTATGCTGCCACCATTATCCCTGTCCCTTGCCCAACCCCAAATGCCTTCCTTTGACCACTGGCACATAAATGGCCCTTTATCATTCCAGCTCTTGCTTAAGTCACCCAAATACCAAATACCATGTTCTTGTGGTTCCACAAAGCCTTCCTCTTTTCACTTGTTGTCCAAACCTATGCATTCAGAAAGAGTTCTCAGCCACTGTCCTTCCAAAACATTGTCTCAAACATTGCAAAATGGTCAACAACACATTTATCTGATTTCATATTTTATATTCGCTACTACCCTGGTCTCCCTGAGGCCAAGTAAATTCCTAAGACTCTGGTCAGCCTGAGGACTAAATAACTCTACTTGGATTTACTATAATATTTGGGCCATACTATTTGGATTTTCTTTTTCATGTGGAATACTTCTGAGGTAGAATTTCACAGATACTTTTTTCCCACTTCTAATGTTCAAACTTCAGTTTCTAACACTTCTGCCCAATAGCTTATAGTTTGATTAAAAATCATACTTTTAGAGACCTACAATGTTTCAGCCTTGAAACAAACATTTAGTGAATCGGTGCATTAAATTCAATATCTTGCTGAGACCATTCATTTAGACTGGGTCCCTTTCTCACAGTAAATTCATATCAATAATCAAAGGTAGGTGTCCTGGTTTGTCTCTTGTGGACCCAGAAAATTATGTTCTTAAGCTAAACCATTCCTGTGCATGGAAGTCTATTGTGTGTGGGGTCTTTTGGTTAGATTTAAGAGACCCTTTGATTGCATTAGACTCAGTTAAGAGACCTTGATTAGATCATTTGATTAGACTGATTTTGATTGGACTATATCAGTGAGGCATGACTCAGGTTGGTCTCTGTGCTCTTACTGGAGCCTTATATAAACCATAAATGTAGACACACAGAGAGAGAAGACACACAGAAAAGGGAGCTCTGCCATTTTGATCTGACCATTTCAGAGAGATGCTAAAAGCACAAAGCCCCAAAGAGACTGGACCCATGGATCAGCTCAAAGCTGAAGAGCCATATGCCTAATCGCCCACAGCTGAGCTTCTGGAGACAGTGAACCTTGAGAAGGCAGAGTCCTCGGCAAAGATTGGCTGCTCTCTTGCCTTGCTATGTGGCAGGATGCCAGGATCACCAGTAGCTGACTTTGATGAGAAAGCATCTCTGATGTTGCCTTGATTTGGCCATTTTCACAACCTCAGAACTGTGCGCTTTTACCCTAATACATTTCCCATTATAAAAGCTACTCCATTTCTGGTACTTTGCATAGACCTAGCCTCAAGTAATTCAAAATGTTTTAAGTTATAAAATTTGCTGACCAATTTACTGATTTTAAATAATTCAGGCTATTTTAAAATATTTGGATGAAGAATAAGAATTCAATAAATCTTCTGGATATTTAGTCTACACTGGTAAAAAAAAAAACATTGAGATTTTAAACTGAAATTTTTTTCTGTCTACAGATGTTCCTGCAGGTATTAGGTCCAACTATAAACAGAGATTTGAAGTTTCCAACAGGATGTGAAGGATAATGCTTTCCCTTTCTCAAATTCCTTTACACTGTTTCATCTGAAAATTAATCAGAGATAAGAACTTTTGCTTCTGGGCTGTGTAAGCAGCCTGTTCTAGTAGAATGGTTAAAGAGGATAGGGCTATAGATTTTAGTGTAATGATTTGGAGCATGGAATTAAAGTCAGACATGGGCTTAAGTCCTGACTAGACCATATTCTACCTATGAGCCCACAGCAAGTTATTTATCTCTGTATTTCAGTTTCCTCATCTGGTAAGTGAGGTTTAATACTGGTGCCTACTTCACAATGTTTTATAAGTGTTAAATGAGATAATGGACATAAATTATGTTACCTGGTGCTTAGATAAATCAGTGAGTAGTGAATGTCAATTATCACCACCATGATTCTAGGTGCACTAACTGTTCAAATCTCAGTGAAGCTCTAAGTACAACCTGTTCAGAGATATAGGAACTATGGAAACTGTTGATGGAAGGAAAACACAACTAAATAACTTAAGCAAAATTGAGAGAGGAGGTTTGATACTTCAGTGCCTTGTTCTAAGCATATAATGTATTATCCACATTGAGACCCTTTTGAGAGTGAAGAGGGAACTATTAACAACTAATCCAGGACAAAAGCATAAACAAAGACTGTACCAGGATGAACCAGGATGTAGTGTCACCCTTTTCATTAGCACATTCTGATTCCTGGTATTCTAAAATTAAGGAGATCTAGAAAAGACCATCTCTTTTAACTCTGAAGTTTTCTATGCAATATAGTCACTGAAGGGCATGGCTATTACAGAGAATATAGTTCAAGCCAAAAAAAGAGAGAGAAGAAGATACAGCTAAACATCTAGAAACATCAAATGAAATTCAAAATAATGAACTTGTGGAAAGGAGGCAAATTTTAGTATCAAAGCCCTGGATCACGTTCTGGCTTTGAAATTTAAATCTGCAGGTAACTTGGGCAAGTCACTCAGTCTCTAACCCTTTGTTTACTCATCTGCAAATGAGAAAAGGCATAACAACACATACCCAATCATCAAGACATTTAGAAAGCTGCGTTATACATTGTAAACACTAAACTACAGTTAGTTACTTGACTTAGCTATTCTCAAGAGTTTCCTGATGCTCCTCTTATGATTCTCTTACTGTGAGAAATGAAGAATGAAGAACAAGAAGTTTGTTTATGAAATGCCAGAATGTAAGAATAATAAAAATTCAAAAGTCTCTACCTTGTGCTCATGATTGCTGGCCTGATCTTAGAATCTTTTGTAATAATTAAAATTTCCTGTACTTGAACACAATGTTGCAATTGAACCAACATATATTATGGCCCCACTTTTTTTTTTTTTAAGTGTGTCTTTATGATTAATTGGTACAGAGTTTCTGTTTGGGGTGATGGAAAAGTTTTAGTGATGGATGGTGGTGATGGCAGCACAAGGTTGTGAACATAATCAACACCACCGAATGGTATACTTGAATGTGGTTAAAAAAGGAAATTTTAGATTGTATATTTGTTATCAGAAAAAAATTTTTTTAAAAACCTGTAGAACTGTACAGCACAAAGAGAGAACCCTAATGTAAGCTGTGGACTATAGCTAATCATATAATTATAATAGCATTCTTTCATCAAGTGTAACAAAAGAACCACACTAATGCAAAATGTTAATAATAGGGAAAACTGTGGAGGGGGGAAGGGTAGTATTTGGGAACTCTGTGCGTCCTAAATGATATTTCTGTAAACTTACAACTGCTCTAATAAAATTTAAAAAATCTTTAAAGATAGTTGACCAAACAGGTAATTAAACCAATAAGAAATAAGTCTTTAAGAGACTGAGGTTAAAATGGTTCAATTCAATGAGAACCTATGGATGGGTTAGGGAGAATTAGATAAAACTGTTTCCAGTGCCCCTAATTCTTCTAACTCGGGTGTTTTTCAATTTGCCTAAACATTTGAATCACCTAGAGACCTTTAAAACACTAAAGATATCCTTCCCAAACAATTGACTGCTAATCTCTCAGGTGTGGGGCTTGGGTTTGTTTTCCTGTTTTCTTGTTTCTGCGGGTTTTTGCTTTTTTTAAAGTTTCTGAAGCAATCTTGATGGATCTTGATGCATAGCCATTGTTGTGAACCACCACCCTAAATCAGTGGCCAATGTGTAATTCAGAGGACACCATAAGTGTAACCTTTTTAGCCCATCCCCCTCCTAGTCCTTCCCAACCCCTAAGGCCCCAGAATCCCAGTGCCTTAATCTTTTTCTCTTTGCTTTTTCCCTAATCAAAATCCACTAAAAGGAAAGTCTCTGATAAATCCATTCACATCAAAGCATAAGCCCATAGTAAGACTTAAGTATTAATCTTCCAATGATGTTTACATTTTAACAATGAACTAAAAGATTTAAGATAAAGAAAGCACACCTTGATGGTAGAAATAGAGACATCAGCCTCGTAGGTGAAGAGGGGATTTCTGAGCATTTTCAAGACTTTTCCAGTATCCAAGAAATCCTACCAAGGAGGTGATACACAGTCCGCTTATGCCAAACCTATAAAGTCCACATAGGTATCACAATATGAATAAAACAAGTAGTACAACTCAATAAGCTATCATAATATTTGCTTTTAACCTTTTATTTTCAGGACATTGTTAGGTGTTTCCACAGGTTATTTTCCCTTTTTTTTTTTTAAATAATTTTTTTTTATTTTTTAAGAGATAATTAGATTACATAAATGTTACACAAAAATTGTAGGGATTCCCATATTCCCCACTTCCCATACCTCCCACAACCTCCCACATAAACATCCTTCATTAGTGTGGCACATCAGCTGCAATAGATATACACATCTTGGGGCTTTGCCACTAAGCATGGACCATAGTTCACATTGTAGACCACACTCTCTCCCACACAGTTCTGCGTGTTATATGATGATATAAAATGGCCTGTACCTGACATTGCAATGTCACTCAGGATAATTCCCAAGTCCCAAAAAAGCCCCTGTATTACAACTGCTTTTCCCTCTCCCTGCCCCCAAAGGGTCCGGTGGCCACTGGCTCCACATTAATGTTGTAATTACTTCCATTTTGTGAATCACAATATGTCTATAACAGAATACCAGTAAGTCCACTCTAGTCCATAGCTCTTCCCCCAATCCTGAGGAGTCTGAGATGGTGATGTCCACTCCACCTCAAAATGAGAGGGGGGCTTATATCCCACAGATAAGATGGATGGGATTATCCTGGCTGCAGTTGCAGACTCTCTCCATTCCCTGGGATGGCCGTTGTCCGTCATCATCTCCCCACCAGGTGACCAGGGTGAGTCCATTGAGCTGTAGAGTAGGAGTTGCAGCACCACCGAGATTCCAGGCCCAGATGGCACATGGACAGCCCAAAGACTCTGGTCTCTGGAAGTACACCTGCAAACTCAAGCACCACATATAAGTTTGAATAGAAGGGACAGATGGTCCATGTGCAGGGAAGACATATTTGGGTCCAACTCTGTCACTCTCAGGAGCAAGAATTCCAAAGTAGGTCCCACTGATAAGGCACAAAACTCTGGGGCTCTCCGCCCTGATATAGGACCTGGATGTCTCCAGAGCCCTCAGGAGCCCCTCTGTTTGGGGTGATATCCACATTGGAAGCCTATGAGGTCCTATTGAGATGTGCATAAGCGTTACCTCTGGGATGACCTCCCGACTCACTTTGAAGTCTCTTAGCCATATGAACTCATTTGTCTTTACCTTTTCCCCCTTTAATTCGAGGTCTTTTTCCAGTCGTATTGCCCGTTGGCACTTGTTAGTAATCCCTCATTGCCAGGGAGGCTTATCCCTAGGAGTCATGTCCCACTCTGGGGGGAAGGTAATGCATTCATATGCTGAGTTTGGCTTAGAGAGAGGCCACATTTGAGCAACAAGGAGGCTCTCAGGACGCAACCCTTAGGCACCCCATAACAATAGACTAAGTTTCAATTTCAAGAGCAAAGACTCATAAGGCTAGTCATCAATAACAAGAGCCCATCAGTGGATCATTCTCCTTTGCCAGACACTGCCCCTGCACTTAGGGGACTGTTGCTTCTCCCTTGGAGACTATGACAGAGCTCTCCAGGATGGGAATTCAATATATTCTCATTTATTGAGTGGTTCTCCACCCACTGTGACCATGCCCCATGAGCATTTGATCAATTTTATATAACTTTTATGTATGTTCAGGTGAACTTCCTCCCATGCACGCCCCATCCCTGACACCCCCACCAATGATCCTCTCCCACCCCAGTTGTAACCCTTCTGAAATCCAAAGTTTCTTTAAAGATGAAGCCAATACAATAGCAAAATACAATTAACAGGAAAATGAAATAATAGTGATGTTTAAATGTAAGAGATAAAATACATGAAAACTTTAAAAAAACTAAAAATTAAATTAAACGATTGGGTTATTCAAAAAATGAGAAAAACTTTTAAAAAATAAAAAGTTAAAAAAAAAATTTTTGTTGTTGTTGACATTTTGCCTTTTATCACTGCAATATCTGGTGTCCAGTCTGTACCATGGCACCTTCCCCCTCTCACTCTCCAATGTCTCACTATTTTTCATTTAATTTTCAAAGAAGTTTTAGGTCACAGCAAAGTCA
>JAQZBX010036962.1:0-23986 GCA_029593785.1 Cabassous unicinctus
TTGCTGCTTGTGCTTGCTGTGTCCATTTGCTGTGTGTCTTCTCCATGTCTGCTTATCTTCCCCTCACTGTGAGGTCCCGCTGCATCAGCCCCTCGCGCAGCGCGGGCTGGCCTGCCCTCACAAGGAGGCCCCAGGAAGCGAACCCGGGGCCTCCCATATGGTAAACGGGGGCTCTATCGACTGAGCCACTCCCGCTTCCATCTAAAGATCTTTTAAAACCCGGAAAAGTGTTTATTGGTTAACATTTTGGAGGGCTCATATTTAGCCCCTTGAGAGGCAGGTAAATGAGCTGAGTAAATACTGGGACTGATGCCCTGCCCTTCTCTCCTCTCTGTGAGTTAAACCCATTTTCTGCTGTGGTGGACAGTAGCAGCATGGGTATTTTGGGAGACAAAATGACAGCCAATAGCTCACTTTCAAACACAGCTTCTGTTTCCTTAATAACTTGTCAAAAATATTAAATCTACAAAGGCAGTGCCAACTCTGAGAGCCTATGAAATCTTTCCCATTCAGTCCATGAACTTGTTGTTGGCACAGCTAGAGGGTTCATCCACTTTATAGTAGGAGTTACCTTCACTACTCTAATTAATTGAAAAAGAGGACCACAAATTTCCTTCCTACAAGAATACTGTGGCAATTTGCTGCAAAGTTCTCTAGGTTGGGGGCTGGAATGCAGGCTGAAAACAAGTGCCCTCTTGCCTTGATAAGTTTAAATAAGTAACTGCATTTCTCCCTTGTTACCCTCACCCTTTTCTTCAATCTTTTTTTTTTTAAGATTTGTTTTATTTATTCCCCCTGCCCAGGCCTTGTTGTTTGTGCTCCCTGTTTGCTCTCTGTGTCCATTTGTTGTGTGCTTTCTGTGTCTGCTCGTCTTCTCTTAAGGAGGCACTGGGAACCAAACCGGGGACCTCTCATGTGAAAGGTGCTCAATCGCTTGAGCCACCTCTGCTCCCTGCTTTATTGAGTCTCTCATTGTGTTTTCTTCTTGTGTTTCCTTGTTGCATCATCTTGTTGTGTTGGCTCGCCATGCCAGCCCATTGGGTCAGCTTGCTGTCTTGCTTGTCTTCTCTAGGAGGCACTGGGAACCAAACCCAGGACCTCCCATGTGGTAGGCAGGTGCCCAACTGCTTGAGCCACATCTGCTTTCCTCTTTAATCATTTTGCTGCTAATAAATCTGCCCTCAAACCTGTGGAATCAGTGAATGAGATTTTGGGAACCACCATCTTTCCCTTGAAACAAGGAATTAAACATTTTGCAAATATTTTTTCTTTTGTTCTGAGTCAATTGTTTTTGATTTGGTTAGCTAACAGAAAGTATCCATTTAGTAAGTGCAGTTTTCTTTTGCATATGTTTAATGTAAAAATCCCTTAACAACATATCCTTTCATGTCAAACTTAGTGTTCCATGCATTTTAAAAAATTACTCTAAGTCTAAGATGTGGTACCTGTACAGTCAGTTTGTTTGTTTTATTTTTTATCTTTTTAATTAGAAAAATTGTAGGTTTACAGAAAAATTATGCAGAAATACAGAGTTCTCACATATATCCTCCTCGCTTCCTCCCCTCCCCCCACCCCAGTTTTTCCTATTATAAGCACTTTGCATTATTATGGTACCTTTGTTACAACTGATGAAACAATATTATTATAATCATACTATTATTATAGTACATACATAGTTTACATTAGGGCTCCCTGATTGTGTTGTACAGACCAATGTTGTTTTTTAGTTTTTATTCAGTAGCATATAAAATTTCTCCCTTTTAACCACATTCTAATATATAATTCAATGGTGTTAATTACATTAACAATGTTGTGCTACCATCACCACCATCAATTATCAAAACTTTTCCATCATCCCAAACAGAAACTCTATATAAATTATTAACTCTCCATTTTACACCCTAACCTCAGCTCCTGGTCACATGTATTCTAGGTTCTAATTATTTCATATAAGTGAGATCATACAATATTTGTCCTTTTGTGTCTGGTTTATTTCACTCAGAATTATGTCTTCAAGGGACAGCTATGTTGCGTTCCTTTTCATGGCTGAATAATATTCCATTGTATGAATATACCACATTTTCTTTATCCATTCATCTGTTAATGGATGCTTGGGTTGCTTTTATCTTTTGGCAACTGTGAATAATGCCACTGTGAACATTGGTGTGCAAATATCTGTTCGAATTTCAGCTTCCAATTTTTGGGGTATATCCCTAGTAGTGGGATTTCCAGGTCATATGTTAATTCTATACTTAACCTTCTGAGAAACTGCCATGCTGTTTTCCACAGTAGCTGCATCATTTTATATTCCTACCAACAATGAACAAGTGCTCTTATTTCTACACATCCTGTCCAACACTTACTGTTCTCCATTTTTTAAAAGTGGTCATTCTTGTGGGCATGAAATGCTCATTTTGATTGTTTTGACTTAATGGTTAATGCTGTTGAGCATCTTTTCATGTGTTTATTGACCATTTGTATATCATCTTTGGAAAAATGTCTATTTAAGTCCTTTGCCCATTTTTAAATTGTGTTGTTTATCTTTTTATTGTTGAATTGTAGAATTTCTTTGCATTTTATGTATATTAAACCCTTTTTGGATAAGTGGTTTCCAAATATTTTCTCCCATTCTCTAGGTTGTCTTTATGCTTTCTCATGATGAAGTCTTTTAATACACAAAAGTTTTTAATTTTGATGAAGTCCAATTTATGTCTTTTTTTCTTTTACTGCTCGTACTTTTGGTGTAAAGTCTAAGAAATTGCCTAACACAAGGAACTGAAGATGCTTTCCTATGTTTTCTTCGAGTTTAATAGTTCTGGCTCTTATATTTAGGTCTTTGATCCCTTTTGAGTTAATTTCTGTATACAATATGAGGTAGAGATCCAAGTTTATTATTTTGCAGATGAATATCCAGTTTTCCCAGCATCATTTATTGAAGAGACTATTCTTTCCCCATACAGTGGACTTTACCCCCTTGTCAAAAACTTTAGATGTGAGGGTTTATTTCTGAACTCTCAATTAGATTATTGGTCTATATAAAAATCCTGGTATCAATGCCTTGCTGTGTTAATAATTGTGGCTTTGTAATAAGTTTTACAATAAGGAAGTGTGAGTACTCCAACTTCCTTCTTCCTTTTCATGATGGTTTTTGCTATTGGGGAACAGGTACCCATTCATATAAATGTGATGACTGACTTTTCCATTTCTGTAAGAAGGTGGTTGGAACTTTTAATGAGATTGCATTGAATCTAAGTAAAATTGGCATCTTAATGATATTTATTAACAAGGAATGTCCTTACATTTATTTAGGTTTTCTTGATTTATTTTAGCAATGTTTTGTAGTTTTCTATGTATAAGCCCTTTTCCATAAGCCCTGGATAAGTTTCTTTATATATAGTTGATTTTTTTTTAGTTGTTATTGTAAATGGAATTTTTTTCTTGATTTTTCTCTTCAGATTATTCATTAGTAATGTATAGAAATACTACCATGGCTTGTGTGTGTGTGTGTTGATTTTGTACCCAGTCAATTGCTAAATTCATTTATTAGCTCTAGTAGCACTATTGTGGATTTTTAAAGTTTTTTTTTTTATATAGAAGTCCATATCATCTGCAAATAGGGAAAGTTTTACTTCTTCATTTTTAGATGCCTTTTATTCCTTTTTCTTACCTAATTGCTCTAGTTAGAAATTAAAGGGTTGAATATCAGTAGTGACAGTGGGCATCCTTGTCTTGTTTCTGATGTTTGAGAGCAAGTTTTCAGCCTTTCACTATTGAATATGATGTTGGCTATGGATTTTTCATGTATGCCATTTAACGTGTTGAGGTTAATGGTAGTTTTAATGGTAGTTTTCTAAGTGTTTTTATTAAGAAGGAGTGCTGAGTTTTTCAAATGCCTTTTCTGTATCAGTTGAAATAATTATGTTTTTTCCCTTTATTTTATTAATGTGGTTTATTACAATAATTGGTTTTCTTACATTGAACCACCTTCCATACCTGTGATAAATCCCACTTGATCATAATATATAATTCTTTTAATGGGCTCTTGGCCATGGTATACTAGTATTTTGTTGAGGAATTTTGCATCTATTTTCTTAAGAGATATTGGTCTGTGATTTCCTTTCTTGTACTAGCTTTCTCTAGCTTTGGTATCAGTGTAATGTTGGCATCATAGAATGGGTTAGGAAGTGTTCCCTACTCTTTAATTTTTTGGAACAGTTTGAGCAGAATTGCTCTTAATTCTTCTTGGAATGTTTGGTAAAACTCATCAGAGCAGGTATTGGGTCCTGGACTTTTTTCGTTGGGAGGTTTTTGATTACTGATTCAATCTCTTTACTTTTTCTTTGTCTGTTGAAATATTCTATTTCTTCTTGAGTCAATGTAGGTAGTTTTGTGTTGCTAGGAATTCGTCTATTTCATCTAGGCTATCTAATTTGTTGACATACAGTTATTCATAGTATACTCTTATAATCTTTTAGTTTTTGTGGGGTTGTAACAATGTCTCCCCTCTCATTTCAGATTTCAGTTATTTGAGTCCTCTCTCTCTTTTTCTTTGCCAGTCTAGCAGATTTGTTGATTTTATCAATCTTTTCAAAGAACCAAGTTTTGATTCACTGATTCTTTCTATTGTTTTGTTTTTTTAAAAATCAATTTCACTTATCTCTTCTCTAATCTTTTTTACTGTTGTTGTTCCTTCTATTTGCTTGGGTTTTGTTTGCTCTTATTTTCTAGGTCCTCTAGTTTTGAAGTCAGGTTCATGATTTGAGATCCTTCTTCTTTTTAGCACAAGAATTTAGAGCTGTAAATTTCCGTCAACAGTGCCTTTGCTACAGCTCACAAGTTTTGGCATATTGTTTTTTGTTTTATTTGCCTTAAGATATTTCCTAATTCCTTTGTGATTTCTTCTTTGACCAATTTGTTGTTTAAGAATGGGTTGTATAATTTCCACATATATGTGAATTTTCTTATTCTCCCTCTCTTATTGATTTCCACATTAATATCATTGTTGTCATAGAAGATACATTGTATGATTTCAATAATTTTAAATTTATTGAGACTGCTTTTTGAACCATGGTCTAGCCTAGAGAATGACACATGTGTGAAAAAGAAGAATGTGTATTCTTTTGTTCTTGGGTGAAGTGTTCTATATACATTTATTAGGTCTAGTTAGTTTATGTTATTGTTCAAGTCTTCGATTTCCTTATTGATCTTTTGTCTAGATGCTCTATCCATTCTTGAAAGTGATGTATGAAATTATCCTACTTGTTAATGTAGAATCATTTATTTCTCCCTTCAATTCTGTTAATATTTGCTTCATGTATTTTGGACTCTGCAGTTAGGGGAATATATATTTATAATTTTATGAAATCTTGTAGGATGGATCCCTTTATCAGTATATGGTGACCTTCTTTGGCCTTCATAAGAGTTTTTGACTTAAAGTCGATTTTATCTGATATTAGTGTAGCTACCTCAGCTCTCTTTTGGTTACTATCTGTCAGTGTAATTTTTCCATCTTTTCTCTTTCAATTTAATTGTGCCTTTAAATTTAAGGTGAATCTTTTGTAAAAAGCATATGGTTGGGTCATGCTATTTTCCCATCTTCCAATCTCTGGTAGTTAATCTATTTACATTTAAAGTAACTAGATAATGCAGGACTTTCTTCTGCCATTTTGCTATTTGGGCTTTGCAAGTCTTAAACCATTTTTATCCCTCCCTCACTTCTTCCATTAATGCATACTTTCATATATATTTCATTTTTAGTAGTGTACCATTTTGAGTCCATTATCATTTCCATCTACATATATTTTTCAGATATTTTCCTTGTGGTTTCCATGGGGCTTAAGTTTAACATCTAAATCTACAACAATCACTTTTGATTTGATACACTATTTTTGATTTGAAACACTATTTCCCCCACCTTTTTGTCTTACTTGTTCCAAATTGTCTTTATACATTGTATTTCCAAAACCATGGATTCATCATTACTTCTTATGCACTTGAATTTTAGTTCCTGTAAGAACAAAGAGTGTAGTTACATACCAAAAATGGCAATACAATAGTACTGGCATTTATTATTACTCATATAGTTACCTTTACTGGAGGTGTTTATTTCTTTATGCCAATTGATCCACTGTTTAGTGTCCTTTTCTTTCAGTCTGAAGAATTCCTTTAGCATTGCTTGTATGGCAGGTCTAGCGTGACCAACTTCCTCAGCTTTTGTTTATGTGGGCATGTCTTAGCTTTCCCCTCATTTTTGAAAGCCAGACTCACCAGATATAAAATTTTTGGTTGGCAGTTTATTTTCTTTCAGCACTTTAAATATTTCATCCTACTGCCTTTCTGCTTCCATGATTTCTGATAAGAAATTAGCACTTAACTTTATTGACACTCCTTTTTACATAACATATTTCTTTTCTCTTGCAGCTTTCAGAAGTCTCTTCTTGTTCTTGTATTTGACTACTAAATGTCTGGGCATGGTTCTCTTTGAGTTTATTCTGGTTGGGGTTTGAATATATACATGAAAGTATATATTCATGTCTTTCATTAAATTTTTGACTTTTTATGTCATTATTTTTTTAATGTTTTTGATGCCCCCTTCTGTCTTTCCTCTCCTCTGGGGCTCTCTTAATACCTATACTGGTATGCTTGAAAGTGTCCTACCGGCAGCTTAGGCTTTGTTAGTTTTGTTGTTGTTGTTTTTTTCATTCTTTTATCTTTCTGCTTTTCAGCCTGAATAATTTCCATTGTCTTGTCTTCAAGTTCATTATTTCTTTTTTCTCCTATGTCCAATCTGCTGTTGAAACTCTCAAGGGAATTTTTCATTTCAGTTATTATGGTCTTCAACTCCAGCACTTATGTCTGGTTCCTTTTTAAAATCCCTGTCTCCTTATTGAGATTCTCATATTGTTCTTCCATCCTTTTCCTGATATTCTTTAGTTCTTCCTTTGTGTTTTCCTTTTTCTCTGTGAGCAGATTGAAGGTTTTTTTTTTTTAAGTTTTTGTTCAATACAAGAAAATCAATTGATGCAATACACCACATGAACAAAATGAAGGGAAAAAACACATGATCATCTCTATTGACTCAGAAAAGGCATTTGACAAAATCCAGCGTTCTTTCTTGATAAAAGCACTTAGAAAACATGAATAGAAGGAAACATCCTCCACATGATAAAGTGCATATATGAAAAGCTCACAGCTGACATCATACTCAATGGTGAAAAACTGAAAGCTTTTCCTCTAAGATCTGGAAAAAGATAAGGATGCCCACTGTGACCACTGTTTTTCAACATTTTGCTGGAAGATCTACCCAGAGCAGTTAGGCAAGAGAAAGAAATGGTGTCCAAATTGGAAAGGAAGAAGCAAAACTTTCACTATTTGCAGATAACATGATCCTATATATATAAAGTCCAGAAAAATCTACCGACAGCTACTAGAGATAATAAATGAATTCAGCAAATTGGTGGGGTACAAGATCAACAAACAAAACTCAGTAGTGTTTTTATTTTTTTTCATTTTTAAATTTTTAAAAAAAGATACTTAGATTACATAAATGTTTCACAAAAAATATAGGGATTCCCATACGCCCCACCTCCCACACCTCCCACAACCTCCGACATAAACATCCTTCATTAGTGTGGCACATTCATTGCAATTGATAAACACATCCTGGGGCTTTGCCAGTAAGTATGGACAATAGGTCACATTGTAGACCACTCTCTCTCCCACACAGTTCTGCATGTTATATGATGATATAAAATGGCCTATATCTGTTGCTGCAATGTCACTCAGGACAATTCCCAAGTCCTGAAAAAGCCCCTGTATTACAATTGCTTTTCCCTCTCCCTGCCCCCAGAGCCTCCACATCAATGTTCTAATTTCTTCCATTGCTTGAATCACAATATGTCTACAGTAGAATACAAGCAAGTCCACTCTAGTCCATAGCTCTTCCCCACAACCTGAGGAGTCTGGGATGGTGATGTCCACTACACCTCCAATTTAGAGGGGGCTTATATCCCATGGAGAAGATGGATGGGATTATCCTGCCTGCAGCTGCAGACTCTCTCCATTCCCTTCGATGGCCGTTGTCCATCATCATCTCCCCGCCAGTTATCCTGGGTGAGTCCAATGAGCTGTAGAGTAGGAGTTGCTACTCCACCGAGGTTCCAGGACCAGCTGGCACATGGACAGCCCAAAGACTCAAGTCTCTGGATGTACACCTACAAATTCCAGCACAAAGTAGGGTTTTTATACACTAGTAATGATAAATCTGAGGAGGAAATCAGGGGGAAAATTCCATTTATAATAGCAACTATGAATTAAATATCTAGGAATAAATTTAACCAAGAATGTAAAGGACTTATACACAGAAAATTACAAAACTTTGCCCAAAGAACTCAAAGAAGACCTATATAAATTGAAGGACATCCCATGCTTATGGCCTGGAAGGCCAAATATTATTAACATGTCAATTCTACCCGAAACAATTTACAGATTCATTGCAATCCCACATAAAAATTCTAAAAGCCTACTTTTCAGAAATAGAAAAGCCAATTATCAAACTTATTTGGAAGAATAAGGGGCCCCAAATAGCCAAAAACATCTTGAAAAAGAATGAAGTTGGAGGACTCACAATTCCTGGCTTTAAAACATATTGCAAAGCTACAGTGATTAAGACAACATGGTACTGGGTGAGTCCAGTGAACTGGAGAGTAGGTGTTGCAACTCTGCTGAAATTCAGGGCTCAACTGGCACATGATTGGATGAAAGACTTAAGTCTCTGGGACATGTATCTATCAAGTATAGTGCTAATTATGGGTTCAAATAAAAAGAGCAAAAGAGCTATGAGTAGAGAACCTATAAATGAGTCTAATTCTGTTACACTAAGGAGCATAAATTCCAAAGTATGGTCCACTAATATGGTGCAGAATTCCTGAGCTGTCTGCCCTGCTTATAGTTTCTGGATTTCTCTAGAGCCTTCAGGAGTCTTGTTATTTGAGGCAATGTTTACTGTGGCTGTCAATGAGATCCTGCTGAGACTTACATAGGCATAACCTCTGGAATGACCTCCCAACTCACTTTGAAATCTCTTAACCATAAAAACTCATTTATATTTAATATTTCTCCCTTTTGGTCAATGCCTTTTTCCAGATGCATTGCTAGGTGGTGCTTGGTAATAATCCCTTGGTGCCAGGGACGCTCATCCCCAGGTGTCATTCCCACACTGGAGGGAAGGTATTGTGTTTATATGCTGAGTTTGGCTTAGAGAGAGGCCACATTTGAGCAACAAGGAGGCTTTCAGGAGGTGACTCTTAGGCAGTGTATAATACTAGGCTAAGTTTCAATCTCACAAGAAAAGTTCATAAGTACAAGAGATCATGATGGACAGTGCCCATCCCAAGGAATGGTGAGTATCTGCAACTGTAAGCAAGATAGCTCCATCTATCTGCCCCATGGAATCTAAACCCCTCTCAATTAGAAGCAGAGCAGGCATCACCATTCCAAAATCCTCAAGATTAGGGAATGAACAATGGACTAAAGTAGACTTATTACTATTCTACTATAGGCTTATTATTATCTTAGCAATGGAAGAACTCTTATCATTGATATAAAGGTAATGGCCTCCAGAGGTTCTGAAGGATGGGAGAGGGAAGAATAAGTATAATATGGGGACATTTTCAGGACATTGGATTTGTCCTGCAAGATATTGCAGTGATGGATACAGTCCATTGTATATTTTGTCATAACTTACAAAATTGTGTGTGACAAAGTGTAAAATATAATGTAAACTGTAGCCCATGGTTAGTAGCAATGCTTCAACATGTGTTCATTGATTGTAACAAATGTACCACATTAATAAAGGATGTTGTTAATGTGGGAAGGTATGGGAGGAGGAGGGAGTGCGTCATAGGGAAATCTCTAATATTTTTTATGTAATAGTTATGTAATCTAAAGCCTATTTAAAAATTAAAAGTTAATTTTTAAAAATTAAATTTTTTAAATTTATGAAAAGCAGCATGGTACTGACAAAAGGATAGATGTATAGACCAATGGAATTTAATTGAGAATTCAGAAATAAACCCTCATATCTAAAGCCAATCAATTTTTTTAAAGTTGCAAAACTTTAACAGCACCAAGTTTATTTAATTTTTATTTTTTTATTTTCCTTTTTTTAAAGAGGTACTGGGGATTGAACTCAGGACTTCATATATGCAAAGCAGGCACTCAGCCACTGAACTACACCCACTCCCCAAGCCAACTGATTTTTGACAAGCTTACCAATTCCACTCAATTGGGAAACAATAGTTTTTCAACAATTGGTGCTACTAGAACTGGATGTTCATATGCAAAAAATGAAGGAGGACCTCTATCTCACACCGTATTCAGAAATTAACTCAAAATGGATCAAAGACCTAAATATAAGAGCCTAGATTATAGAACTCCTAGAAGAAAATGTAGGGAAGCATCTTAATGGCCTTGTGCTAGACAATGGTTCCTTAACTTTTACACCCAAAGCACAAGCAACAAAAGGAAAAAATTGACACATGGGACCTCTCAAAAATTAAAAATTTTTGTGTATCAAAGGACTTTATCACAAAAGTAAAAGGACAACCTACTCAATGGGAGAAAATATTTGGAGACCACATCTCTGATAAGGGTTTAGTACCCAAAATATACAAAGAAATCCTATAACTCAACGATAAAAACACAAATATCCCAAATTTTTAAAAATGAGCAAAAATTTCAATAGGCATTTCACCAAAGATGATGTGCAAATGGCTAAAAAGCACATGAAACGATGCTCAACTTAATTAGCCATCAGGGAAATTCCAATCAAAACCCCATTTCACATCTATTTGGATGGCTGTTATTTAAAAAAAAAAACAGTTGTTGGAAAGGATATAGAGAAATATGAACACTCTTTTATAGCTGATGGGAATGTAAAATTGTGCAGCCACTGTGCCTAACAATTTGGCAGATCCTCAGAAAGCTAAGTATAGACCCAGCAATCCCTCTACTAGTTATATACCCAAAGGAATTGAAAGCAGGGACTCAAACAGATATTTTCACACTGATAATCATAGGAGTATTATTCACAATAGCCAAAAGGAGGAAGCAACCCAAATGATCATCAACTGATGAATGGATAAATGTGGTATATACGTACAATGGAATGTAATTCAGCAACAAAAAGGAATGTAGTTCTTTCCTGCAACAATATGGATGAACCTTGCAGACATTATGTTGAGTGAAATAATGTCAGACACAAAAGGACAAATATTGTATTATTTCACTGATATAAAAAAATTAGAATAAGCAAACTCATAGAGCTAGAATAATGAATATAGTTTACTACGGGCTGGCTTGGGGGTAGGGAATGGGGAGTTAATGCTCAATTTATACAAAATTTCTATTTGAGTGAATTGTAAGGTTTTGGAAATGGATGGTGGTCAGGATAGCACAACATTGTGAATATAATTAGCACTGAATTATTTACATGAATGTGGTTAAAAGAGGAATATTTTAGGTCATATATATTTTAGTAGAATAAAAATGAAAAAATAAAACATAGGACTGTAAAATACAGTGAACCCTATTGTAAGCGATGGATTAAATAGATTAGAGTACATTATACAAATGTTCTTTCTTGAATTTTAACAAATCATCACACTGATGCAAGGTGTTAATAGGGTAGTATATTGGGAAAAAATACACCCTAATGTAAACTATGGATTATAGTTAATAGTACAATTATAATATTTTTCCATCAATTGTAACAAAGATACCACACTAATGCAAAGTATTAATAATAGGGTGGTGGGGTAGATGGGAACATTGTATTTTTTATATGATTTTTCTGTAAACCTACAACTTCTTTAATTAAAAAATTAAATTAAAAATGCGAATTGGGACAACCAACAAGATGGCAGCAGAGTAAAGAGCTCCTAGAATCAGTTCCTGCTACAGGACAGTTGCTGATCACCTAGAGCTATCTAGAGCACTTGTTCGGGGGTTCCAGGAGACCAGAAGTGCATACTGCAACATCCTTGAAAGAATGTAAGGAGGAGACTGTCCATCTGCAGAGAAAATTTCTAAGTAGAGCATTCCATGCCACGGAGGCCAGTGCCCATCCTCCACTGGAGGCACAAGCCGTCTTGGGAGCTGTTCTGCGGCTGGAATTGGAAGCTCCACTTCCCAAAAAAGGGGGAAGAAGAGATGGTTGGGCACCAAATTCAGCTACTGATTAGTAAGTTTGGTGGGCTAAAGTATAAAATCCTAAGAACAGCTAAAGTTTAAACCTGTCCAAGTCAGAGAGAGGCCGGTAACTGCCATCTTAACTCTGTACCTGACATGAGGGGAAGCGGGGCTGACTGAAAATCACAGTGCTGTTACGGACCAGCTTCTTTCCATCTAGATCAGATTGCTGCTCTAACCTAAGCCCCAGGCCCATCCTGGGCAGGGAGGAAGCAGGGGGTGGGGGGCCCTGCACCAGCCTATCCAGGTAACTGCAGATACATTTAGCTGACACAGACTGAATAATTGAGGTCTACCAGGGCAACTGAGGTCATCTTGGACCTGTACTGCATAGATTGCTGCCCACACCTGCAGCACCATCTCTGCCCCAGGCAGGGGAAAAGGGGGCGTGAAGCTTCATCAGTCTCTCTGGGCAACTACAATCTAGGCCTGCATGAACTGGATAGAGCTGTGGCTCTATCCCTACCCCTAGCAAAGGAGAAAGTTGGGAGAAGCTTCATTGGTCCTTGGGGCAATGAGGGTAGCTTGAGCTTCCACAGCTTATATCACCAACTACATCCTTGGCTCCTACTACACAACCAGCAAGGGATAAAGGGCAAGAAAGCCCTAAACTAAAGAGAAAAACTGCAGCCAGAATAAATGCTCTAGTAAACCAGATGCCAAGATACCAACAAAAAATTATAATTCACACCAAGAAAAAGGAAGATATGGCCCAGTTAAAGGAACAAGATAAGCCTCCAGATGACATAAAGGAGTTGAGACAACTAATCATAGATGTCCAAACAAATCTCTTTAATAAAGTTAATAAGATGGCTAAAGAAATTAAAGATATTAAAAAGACATTGGATGAACACAAAGAAGAATTTGAAAGCATATGTAGAAATATAGCAGATCTTATGGGAATGAAAAGTGCAATAAATGAAATTAAAAATACACTAGAATCATGTAATAGCAGATTTGAGGAGACAGAAGAAAGGATTGGTGAGCATGAAGAAATGGCCTCTGAAAGTATCATACAAAAGAACAGATGAAGAAAAGATTGGAAAAACTTGAACAAGGTCTCAGGGAACTAAACGACAGCAAGAGACATGCAAACATATGTGCCATGGGTGTCCCAGAAGGAAAAGAGAAGGGAAAAGGGGCAGAAGGTATATTTGAAGAAATAATGGTAGAAAATTTCCCAACCCTATTGAAGGACATAGATATCCATGTCCAAGAAGCATGACGTACTCCCATCCAAAAAAATCTGAAGAGACCAACTCCAAGACACATACTAACCAAAATGTCAAATGCCAAAGACAAAGAGAGAATTCTGAGAGCAGCAAAAGGAAAGCAATGTATAACATATAAGAGATACCTAATAAGATTAAGTGCTGATTTCTCACCAGAAACCATGGAAGCCAGAAGACAGTGGTATGATATATTTCAGATACTGCAAGAGGAAAACTTCCAGCCAAGAATCCTATATCCGGCAAGATTGTCTTTCAAAAATGAGGGCAAGTTTAGAATATTCGTAGATAAACAGAAACTGAGAGAATTTGTAAGTAAGAGACCTGTTTGCAGGAAATACTAAAGGGTGTGCTACAGCCTGAAAAGAAAAGACATGAGAGAGAAGCCTGGAAGAGAGTCTAGTAATGAAGATTATATCAATAAAAGTAACTAAAAGTGTAAAAAGAGTGGTGACACTAAAATATGACAGATAAAATTCAGGAATAAATTTAACCAATAATGTAAAGTACTTGTATTCAGAAAACTAAAACTCAATGTTAAAAGAAATTTTAAAAAAAAGATCTAAATAATTGGAAGAACATTACATGCTCACGGATTGGAAGACTAAATATCATTAAAATGTCAATTTGACTCAAATTGGTGTACAGATTCAATGCAATCCTGATAAAAATTCCATCAGCATTTTTTTTAATAAATGGAAAACATGATTATCAAATTTATTTGGAAGGGTAAGGGGTCCTGAATAGCAAGAAACATTTTAAAAATGTCATATTACCTAGCTTCAGTGGTAAAAACACCATGGTACTGGCATAAAGACAGACACATAGACCAATAGAACCAAACTGATGGTTAAAAAACAGACCCCCACATCTATGGTCAAGTGATTTTTGACTAGCCTGCCAAACCCACCCAGCTCCGGCAGAACAGTCCATTCAACAAATGGTGCTGAGAAAACTGGATAGCCATAGCAAAAGAAGGAAAGTGGACCCATATCTCACACCTTATACAAAAATTAACTCAAAAACCTAAATATAAAAGTAAGAACCATAAAGCTTCTAGAAAAAATGTAGGAAAATATCTTCAAGACCTGATGGTAGGTGGTGGATTCTTAAAGGAGATGGAAGGAGGACTGAGAGGTTCTACTGATGTTTGATATATGTGGAAGTTTTGATTGGCTTTACTGTAAAAGCGTGGAGTTTTACACAGTTGGTGGTAACATATTATAGCTAGTGACAGCTGGTTTGTGGATGGGGATGTGGCTGAAAATGGTAGTCTAGGGATGTAAATACCAATTGACAGAAAGCTAGAGAATAATCTAGGGACTGAATTAGCACAGTAAACCCAAAGGTGGATTAGAATTGTGGTTGATGGTACAGATGCAGGAGTGTCCTTTGAAAGCTAGAGCAGATGTACATCACTATTGCAGGGTGGTGGGAATGTGGAGAAGCATAGGAAAAATACAACTGGAGTGACCTATGGACTGTGGTTAACAGTAGTGGTGTAATGTTTCTGCATCTATGCCAAAGATGTACTGTGTTGATAATGGGGGAGTATGGAAAATGTGTGCCAAATGTACACTGTGGACCTGTTAATAATCAGATGATATTATCTCATAATCTGTAACAAATGTTCTACCATGGTGTGGTGAGTTGATAGAGGGGTGTTGTTTGGGAATTCTGCACATGTGCATGATTGTTTTGTAAGTTTACAACTTCTGTCATAAAAATACATTTAAAAAATAATAATAGGGTGGGTTGGGGGGAAATACACCAAATATAAGATAAGGACTATAATTAGTAGCAAGATTTTGACAATATCCTTTCATAATTTTTAACAAATGTCTCACAGCAATGCAAAGTATTTGTGGAGGGCTGATGTATGGGACCCCTGTATGATGTTATTAATGTTTGCTTTGTAAGTTCACAACTTCTACTATACATTTATTGTTTATGTATGTCCATGTATAAATGATATAAAAATAGGGTGGGTTGGGGGAAAATATTTTGGTTAGTAGTAATATTTTGAGGATGCTCTTTAACCATTAGTCAAAAATGTTTAACAACAACGCAAGGTATTGGTGGTAGGATGAGGTATGAGAGCCCTATATGATGTTATGTATGTTTGTTTTGTAAGTTCACAACTATTGCTATACACTTATTGTTTATGTACATTCATGTATGAGTGATATAATTCAATAATTTTTTTAAAAGCCAAAAAAAATGCTAATTGGAATGGTTCAGTAAAGAATAAAGGTAGAAAAGTCAGAGACTGAGCAGAAAAACTTCTTGGATTGTTTTGATATAAAAGTGAGTAAAGGGAAAATGAGGACTAATTAAGTATTTTTTAAGATTGGAAAATAAGATGGATTTTCCTCTATTTATGGGAATTGGATATTTCAAAAACAAAAGAAAGGCAACTTGTGTAAGAATCTGTGTTAAAAAGAGAAACATAAGAGAATAAAATTTGAAAGCCTATTTTAAGGCAAGGGAAACATTAATAGTCGGGGGTAATGGGTGGTGTAATTGCAAGAGGAGTGATTTAAAACACAGCATGACATTCTTTCAAACACACTAAGATTCTTCCTCTTAGGTTTCCAAAATACTGAAGTAAAGCCCAAATTCTTGAATGAATGTTAGTAGATAAGGTTTAGAACAGAAGCAGTGTTGTAAATGCAGACGAATTTCCTAGCATATGAAACTTTTATTTATGTTTAGTGTAAATAATCCTAGGAAAAATGCAAGCCAAATTTCAGTTCAGCAGATGTTTTTATTCTCCATAAACTTACAAAATCTAAAAGGCTAACCTACTTTGGGCATTTTTTAAATCACAATAAAATTCTCTTTGGAGATATATATGAACAATCTTACTGTATTTTCATAGAAGTTAAACAAAACTTTTTTGTTTTGATAACAAGTGGATAAGAGAAAAGTAATGCCTAACTAATATTGCTTATAATGGTTATTAAGTTCAGGTGCCAAAAATGTTAACTAGAAGAATTCTTCTCACTGAACTGTGCATAGAAGTTTAAAGGCACTGACACAGTCAGGCAATGTAGAACAACTAAATATTATAGATTAAAGAAGAAGCCTTTAAAAATGTTGATTTTCACATTACTAGAAATATAAAAATAATTATCTACAACAACAAACTTTTTGGATGGAATTCTCCAGTCCCTTTTCACTAACACACCACTCACACATGCACGCGTACACACACATACATGGCTAAAGCCAGGAATTTTAAAAAGCTATAATTTATCTATGAATGTAGACTATATAGAAATGGAAGAAATCATCTTTATCCAAACACTAAGAGAGTTTATTTTATTGTTACAAAAAGGGTAACACCAAGAAAAAGAAATTACCAAGTGTTCAATGAAGTGGAGGCTGTACTAAACTAGCATTCATTTTGCCGAGGAGAAGTTGCTCATAATTCACCATGAGCAATTACAATTCATCTCTTATTTTTAGCTCCTTTGCAATAAAATACACTATAAGGTTTTCAACATGTGGAGAATGATACTAATGTCAAAAGTAGAGAATAAAATCAAAGTGGCATCAGCATAATTTTGTATTGGAGGAAATGACTGCATACCCAGCTTTTCCACACTATCTTTTTCAAAATATAAAAGCCATTGAAATGGAGTAAAAATGTAAATTTAATACTGTGGAAAACTTCAATTTCTTTAGTGTGATGCTGAGGAATAAGCCTGGTTTACGAAAGAAAAAAAGTCTATATCATTGAAATTTCTGCGGGCTTTACTTACTTCACAAGCGATAAATTCCTAGGCTCAAGTGATCATTATGAGTATCTACACATATGACTTTGACACTTTTAAATTTTCACCTTTAAGACAATAAATCATCCCAACTGTAATGGCAAAAAGAGAACCATCTCTGGATATTTTCAGAAGAAAAACAATTTCTTCAGGAGTCAAAGTCTTGTAATATACTTTGTAAACTGAACAAGGTATTTCAAAGGAAGAGGGTAACAAAATATCACCAATATCTCCCCTCACAAATATTGTACTTCAAGATTATGTCTGTAAACTGAAAATTAAAAGACGGCTTAATGGGAGCAGATGTATCTCAAGTGATTGAGCACCTGATTCCCATGTATAAGGCCCTGGGTTCAATCCCTGGTACCTCCTAAAACAAAAAAGGAAGAAAGAAAGAAAAAAAAAGACGACTCAAAACAATGCATGTTTTCTGTTAATAAAACTAATACATATTCATTGTAGAAAGTAGGAAAACTATAAAAGCGAAGACACAATACAAATAACCTGTAAACATACCACTCATGAATAACATTTAATATTTGATGTATTTCTTCAGGACATTTTCAGTTCATATCATATCAAATAAAGGAAGATCATATAGTAATAGAGTTCTGAATTCTGTTAGGTTAATAATGTTATAGCATAAGCATTTGCCCTTATCATTAATTATTATTTAAAAGCTATCATATGCATAAACAGTATATTTAACAATTCATTTATTGTTGTATATTGTTTCCTTTTTTGGTATTTTAAATGGGACTGAGATGAACAAACATCCATATATATATATATATATATATATATATATAAAACTTTATTTTGGGTAAAGTGACTTTTTAATTCTATTCATTCAGTTAATGCAATTTTATAGACTATTACCCTACATTGCATCTGTGATGGAATGAATAAGCATTTAATTTATTTATTATGCTTAACTTCAAATATTGGACATGCATTTGTGACAAGTGAAAACAAAAGTAAATTAGAGCAGGAAAAATGAGAATTAGGAAAGAAAATGTAATCAGAGGAATATGCTCAAAATATATGCATAAGATCCTATGCAGTTCATAAGAAGTAGACCACAATTTTCTTTGGCGTTTCTGAATAGGCAAATCAGAAAGAAAAACACATTATCTGTGAGTTCCAATCTTAAGATAAAATAACACTATTTTCAGAGGTTACTTCACATTTTTTAGATACTGTAACTTGAACAAAAGTTCTTCCTTGGGTTTTCATGAGGACAGGTCAGGTTGACAATGGATTTCATTTCCAAGGACATTACTCTAAGAGATTTTAACAGAGATGTCTCTTTAACCATTTCTCCATGTAGACCAAAGGCATAATGGCAAAATCAAATAAGCTTAAAGTACAATTTTTCTATTTGAAATTTAAAAAAAACTACAGTCTCTTTATCTCTAAAATTCTATAAAATAATGGACTCTTGGTTGAATCAAAACTAATGTGCATGCATATTTTAATTCTTAGTATGATCATATATGGCTTTTTAAAACCTCAAAATTAAAATATGTTGAGCTTGTTTATAATTGTGTGGAGAAAATATTTTGACAGTTGGCTTAAGGGCTGTTGCTATAATAGGCTTTTATGGTATATCACTTGGTTTCCAAGAAAGTGATATTGTTTTTAAATTAAGTATTGCAACCAATGCCAAACAGAATTTGAGTTGGCTTACAGTATACTGAACCACTAACACTGAAATAAAAATAACAAGAGTCATGAAATCATGTTATATGAGGGGAATGGATGCTTATACCAAAAAAAAGTAGGCTGAAGAGAGCTCTTGCATTAAGCTCCTTAGCAACGAAGGCAGCAAAGATCTAATTAAATAATAAAGGGGAAATATTTCAGTTTATCAGAAAAGGGGACATATTGTTATACAGAATCAAAACTTAACCCTTAATTAAAAATCAGCCCAAGACTTTCAGGTAAACATCATAGACTTCTCCCTCCTTCAATATCTACTGAAATGAATAAAAATAACAATAATCAAAGGAAAAGTATTCACCTTCCATAAACAATTAAGGAAAGTGCACAACTTCAAGGCATGAAGTTTATTTAAGAGGTCCAAACAAGAAAAGGCACAATGTGGTCATTACTCCAACACTGCCTTATGTAAGTGCTGCTATTGAATTGATTAAATCTTGACAATTTTCAGTAATACAATTATTTTTATTTTTTTTCTTCTGAAAGAAGGAGGGCAGTGAAATAGGGAGAGGTGAACAAGTGAGGATGGCTCTTACTGAACAACACATAGGCTCTAGGGAGTCTCCCTGACCTGAGAGAATGATCCAATATTCTGGGTTACATATAGTGCCCAAGGTAAGAGAACTCCTGGTCTCTACCAGGTGAGACATCTCTTACATAAGAGCAACAAAATTCTCAAAGGAGCACTTTTTCTACAACAAAAACTATACAAAGCTCTAGCTGATGCTTCCTTAATAGGCAACAGAAAAGTAAACAGTGAAATACCCAAGTCCCAAAATGAAGCTCAGCTAGAAACACACATATATTGGATTCAGAGGTGAAAAGGGCATCAAGGAGAAATTGACCACAGTACCATAATATGTTAGGAGAAATGCACTCTCTGGTTCCAATAAGATTCAAAAGAATTGTCTCATAGACATGCAAAAATACTTGACAATCCCTTAAATAAAGAAAAACAAACAAACAGTGTCTAAAAGACAGAAAAGTTTGAAAGAAAACTTTTGCCAAGAAACGAAATGTTCCTAGTAGCGCTTTGCACCATAGAAGAGATTAATGAGAATACAGACATAATACCTAAGAATTCAAAGGCAAGATGATAAAACAACAGAATAAGATAAATATAGAGATTATGGGGCAACATAAATAAATTGAGTGCCAAAATAATACTATAGTAGAAGTAAAAGATTAGAAATAACAAAGTAGAAAAAAAAATGTCTACAAAATTTAGATAGTACCATAGAAGAATGGCTCGAAATAATTACAGTGAATATAGAGAAAAACAAAGACTAAGCAATCAAAGCAATTTGAGAGAAAATAATAGCTATTGAGACAAGAAAAAAATGAACCAACATAAAGATAATTGGAGCTCTCAACAGAGAGAACCAAATGAATTGAGCAGAAAAGGGATTTGAACATATAATGACAAAATTACTTGAGATGAAGGGATATCAAAATTTGCAGGTTAAAGGGGCTACCACATCTCAGGGAAAGATGATTCAGAGTGATTATGAAAGACTTGCATATAGTTTAATGTCCTTGAATTCAAGATGGGGCTGGAGAAAAGAGCATAATGCTAAACTGTAGTATTATGAAGGCAGTTTAACCAGCAGATAAAGAATGTTTGACTGTAAATAACCCTATATATAAGGTCTGGACTGAGATTCTGTAAGCCTGGACTAATGGTAAGACCACCCCAAGGACTACAGAGCATTAAGACAACGGTGATCCAATACACAGTTTTCAAAGAAAAAATCAGAATAGAAACATATGGTAGATACTGTGGACTGGCCCTTTCAACTTTTCTTTATGCCTTCCTTCTAATTGGAAATGTTGGACAGCTAAAAACAACATTCCAAGGTACTTCTGCTTTGCCACATCCAAGTAATGACTATTAGACACAATATAGATATTGTATCTATATTATATATATATATATATCTACTATTAGATATAATAATACACACTATTATTTGTGTATTAAAATGCTATTGATGATCTTGGAGCCCCAAAAAGCATTGTGCACATGTTGACCATAATTCGAATGTAAACAAATGGATAAAAACATGTTTTTGTAATAAGTGATAACCAGACATTCATGCAAAGAAATATGGGCTGGCTTGATGCCAGTCAGATAGGCACTTCTTTTAAAAACCCAGTATAGACACTGCTTCAATGAGTATCAGGTTGGGACAGATTGATTCTCCGTCACTCTGGACTCTGACTCCAAGTTTTACTGCCAGTGCTGTGCTGCAAAGAAACTTGCTCCTATTGTCACCGCAGCCCTCTGATCAGTGCCTCTTGCCCTGGGCTTTGGATATTCTATTAAATACAGCATTTGACCTGGCTCCAGAGCCTGCTGGTTAAAATTTCTGTCTGCAGTCCAGCAACTCTCAGTCTGATGGATTTTAAAGACTCTGTATCCTCCACCTGTAAATGTGTTGCATGCTCTGACCACCTTATTGTGCATTGGTCATATTGGCAGCTTACAATTAAGCAAGCAAATAAATTGCATTGAGCATTTAACTAGAGTAGTGTTGGATCTACTTTCAAGTGCTGTATTAATTTTTGATTTTGATCTACTTTTGGTTTGTTATAACAGGTACTTTTACATGACATGTTCTTATTTTCTAGTGATAACAACTAGAAAACTGGGGGAAAAATATATAAAGCAACTGTTTTAAGACATTGGACAACAGGTAGTTCAAGTCTGTGATACCTGAGAGAAGAGAATCAGAGATGAATGCTACAATCTCCCTGGTTATCCTACAAGAGGGAATTTCTGAACTGCAGCTCAGGAAGGGGTTCCCAAAATGAGCTCAATCACTTCTTTTCCTTCACTTCCAAGAAGTGATCTCTTAGGAACCTGTTTACACTGAGCTTCAATCTCCTGGTAATAAAAGTATTCTTGTTTAGAATTGTTGCTAAAATTAAATAATATATATATATATATATATATATAAGCCCCTTAGTCACAATATATGCCCAATAACATTTAGCCATCACCATTACTTAGATATATTGCAATATTTTTATTTTCAGTGAGGTTACAGATTTTGGTTGAAGAAAGTTTAGAATTTCATGAAACACAGAATGAATATCACAAGACTATAAAATTAGGAGCATCATGTCAAAATTCTCATAACAGTAAATCTAGTAAGTAGAGTTTTTTGGCAATCAGACTTTTCATGGGATAGAAAAAAATAGAAATAGTAAAAATTGTTCACATTTGCTTATTGTGTTGTACAATTTATGAGCTGAATAGTGATGGTGTTTCTTTGGCAGTGGGGTCTAATAAAAAAATCAAAACACATCCTAAAAATAAACTGTATGATTTTGAAGGAAACCCAGCAGCTGTGAGTCATGACTTGTAACTGAAAACACCAGGGCACTACTTGTGGAATATTGGTGCATGAAGACTGCTTAGAGACACTATTCCTCTTAATGAGCCCAAGTAAGTAAAAGTACATCTTTATTCTTTTATTCTCGGGTGTTTTATAATGCTTCATGGGCTGAAGCACCTAATCACATGAAAACTTTTATCTTCTAGGTAAGATCATTATCCTTCACAAATGGGTTGTTTGAGAGCAATAATTCAACATTAATTGTGTTTTCCTTATTTCTCCTAAGAGATAAATCAATGAAAATCTGAATTGGATTGTATCAGAATACAGCTCCCAAATGGCATCTTTCATGTTATTAGTCAACAACATGAGCACTGAGTATTTGGATGCAATGTTTATGGGCTGTGACTCCATAAGGTACTAAAGCTTTATCTTCCCTATGAGGTTTTAACAGCTTTGAAGTAGTTCTGGTCTCTGAAAGTAGCAGGCATGCATATAATGCGCATATTCTGTACCAGTAAATACGATCCTTGGACAATCATTGTGCTAATTGCAAAACAGCTCCAATTATTCACCCTTTCCTCTATCTATGGCTTTTGCCTTATAACTTGGTAGGACCCTCCCCTCTGACTCTAGGGTCAGCCATGTGATTTGATCAGACAAGTATAGGCTTGAAAATCATTTTCACTCTGTTATCCATGAAAAGGGATTGCCCAGGCTAGTCTACTGGAAGATGAGAGATGTTAAGAAGAGCTGAAATATGGCAGCCAAGGCCATGCAAGAGCACCCAAAAACCAAACCACCCCCAGACATGTGGGAGAAGCTAGCGAAGATCAAAAGAGTCCCCAGCCAACCTATAGATTTGTGACCAAATAAATGATTATTATCTTATGTTGTTGAGTTTTGGGGTATGCGTGTATGCTTACTCCAACAGCCCCCTGGTAGCTTCCAGGAAAGAACGTGAAGCTATACTTTCTCCCCCACGTTATGAGGTCACAGGGTTTTTTCTAGCATCCATCTCCTAATATTTTTTTTGTACAGAATTTTAGCTTGTATTTGATGACTCTCCCGAAGAGGGGAGAAAAATTTCTCAGGTGCTGAGAGGCTGTTTTCATTACAGTTTTTTTAAATTTAAAGTATATAGTGCTAGGGCTATTGCATTTCTAGGGGAGGTATCCATAACTCTACATCTTAATTATAATAAAAGTGGATGCCAAATAAAAGCAAATAACTAATATTTTAGAAAATCTACCTCTTTCTAGATCAGGTATATTGAAATCATGGAAAAATAAACATAAGGACATTGATCAAGGAGTCAAGTTTTAATTGTATGTCATTATTTGCCAAATGATAAAGTATACAGGTACCCCAAATAAAAGCACATGTTAAGAAAAGTAATGATCACTAAACTTAGTTCACCTGTTACAATTACTTATCAAAGAATTCAAACAAAATCTTTAGAAGTTCATTAGGTATATGAGCTTGAAATTTCATGAGAAATCTCATTTTTAAATTCAGTTAGAGGTAGTCATCTTTCTTTCATTCTTTAGCCAACCACTTTGCTCTGATAACTGTAATATACAATGTTTAAATCCTTATTTATGGATCTAAAAATATTCTAAAGTTCAAGCTTCTTACAGATATATGACATTAACCACCACCACCC
>JAQZBX010036963.1:0-23982 GCA_029593785.1 Cabassous unicinctus
GAGTCATTTGCTAGATTGAACGGATTAGCATACCCCAGGGTTGTGTTTCAGCCACAGAGAGGGAATGAAGACCTCAGTTTGATTTCATTAGGTCCCCTGACAACTAGTTATTCCTGAGCTCTACAGAAGAAATTCCACTATGCTGAGCTACTTAGATTGTTCTCAGATTTGTTTTAGGATAAGAACAATTGGAAAGCTATAGATTCACTGTGGGTGGAATTGTAAATTGGTCCAATAGACGTTTGGTCATTATCCCTCACAATTTAAAACAGTCATGTTTTAGTACAGCAGTCAGACTCCCAGGGAGAAATTCTGCACACATTGGCAAAGATATAAGTAGGTACAAATAGGCTTATTGAAACATTTTTTAACAATGGAAACTGGAAATGACCCAAATACCAATATGAGAATGCCTAAATAAATTAATCATTAAGTGAATTACTACAACTCTTTTAAAAAGAGGTAGGCCTTTATAGTGAGTTCATGAGATGTACAAACTATATTAAATGAGCAAAGCGAGTTGTAAAACAGTATTTATAGTATCAGTATGTTTTGTTTAATAAGAACCATTCATTAGTTGAATATATTTTAGTGATTTCTGTGTGTATATATATTTATAAACTCATCTGTATCATATATATAATAGTCGATGTACATGTCATATATGTTTGTCAATGTTTAGAAAAATATCTGGAAAGATAAACTGTTAATAGCAGTTACTGCTGGCAGAACTTCTAGAGGGAACTAAAAACACAAAGAATGAGGAGTTTCTGAATATACATTACATATTTCTTAGAATTTGTAGTTTTATCCTATGTATTTTATTTTTTTTATAATTTTAAAAAATAATAAAGACTTTCCTAAAGAAACTTGGTGGATAGTTGTTAAGGTAATTGTGAATAAAGGTAATGTTCTGAAAATAAAGTGAAAAAAGATGATCATTTCTGATCCTTTCCTTCCCTCTGCAGGTCCCATTTCCCAACCCCTACTGCCCCTCTCTATGGTGCATGGGACAAACACCATAGAACAATTGTTTCACCTATTGCATAAAGGCTGAGACCAGCTCCCCATTTCACGTTTTAAGTTCTGTCTTGTTAAAACTTTTGAAAAGTGCTGCTTCCTCCTCTTCAATCTCCCAATCCACCATACCCCTAAATACTCGGCTCCGCCAGAGATCATTTGCATGAAAAAAGCAAAAGTCAAAACAATCTGGCCACTAGGGGGGGACATTACACGTAAAACCACTTGAAATTGCCACTTCACGGAAAAACATTCCCACAATATATAAACGTCCTGGCTCCAAAAGGGGGTGTTCAAAGCTAAAAGCCCACAAGCAATAACATGATTCAACCCTTTGGCTTGCCTAATATGCCCTGATGCAAAGGGTTGCGTTAATAAATAGAAAATTACAAATGTGAATGTGATCCCACATTAGTGAACCCCCACCCCCAAGTGAACGGAATATTTACAAATGTTCTGGAATAGAAGCAAATGTTGAGTTGGAAGCTGCCCTGCAGCTGTGTCTTATGAAACAAACGATGCCCAGTTTTTAGCCCAGCAGCCAAGTTAGGAGTAGCGAGTTAGGAAACTTTAGCCTACTCTCACAAAGACCAAAGAACTTACTCTCATCAAGGAAGTCCTCCCGTAGATGTTTTCAGACTGCTATTTAACAAGCATGATGCAGCAAACTTTTCCTTTCATTCCTCACACACCAATCTCCATTCTCTTTATCAGCCGTATTCTTTTCATATATTTGAGCCTGGTACAAATGAACTGATACTGCACCTTTTGATCGTCATTATTTCCAGTGGATGAATGTTTCTCATCCAGACTTCTCCCACCCCACCCCTAAAACAACAACAACAACAAAAACTTTCTTTATGGGAACACAATCATTTTGTAAAATGAAGTGGCACATTCTGGAAAAGAAGATGATGTGATAAAAACACGCTTTTTGAAAATGTGCATTCTTAACCTTGGATATCTCATTACCACATTAAGAACAATTACTGCAACATGACCAAGCAACAACCTTCAAAGTTTAGAATAAACTTAAAGCAGGTCAAAAGTTTACACACAGATTACCCTATCCTGAACATTTTTAACCCACCTGCCTCAATTCTACCCTTGCTAGAAGTACTTCAGCTTACTTTTCAAAATCTGAAGAACAAAAAGGCTTAGTAACTTGCGCCAAATCACAAATCTAATATGTATGAGCAAATGTTTAAACCTAGACAGTCTGGCTCCAAGTCCACGTTCTTAACCACTAATCCATTCACCTTCTTGCTCCCTGCCTTTTCCTCCTTGAGTCTCTCTCTTGCTCCAGTAATGTCCCTTCTCCAATCCACCCCTCCCCACCTCAAACTCACAATATAACTGCAGATCTAATAATACAGAGAAGAGAACAGTAAGCTAGAAGTTACAAAAATGGTGTGAGTCCTGGTTTTGCCTCATTCAGCTGAGTCACCTGGGACACCTTGCAAACACTCTGAGGCCCAGTTTCTTAGCTGCACATTGGGAATTCTAACCCCAAATACCCATTCCTCCCAAGACTGCCCTGCAGGTTAAACTAGGCCATGCACATAAAGCATCTAGCATAGTGGCTGGTGCCTAAGAGGTGTCCAAAATTGTTGGCTAGAGGACAAACCAGCCAAAAGAAGAGGTAGAGCGATCACAGTTCACAACACAATGAAAAAGTCCAGGAGGAAAAGTGAACACATATTGGCCTTCTTCCCTTGTTTTATGATACAGCCACATCTGAGAGGTTGGACGTTGATGACACGTAGGGACCCACCATGTCCCTTGGGCAGAGCCTGCAACAGCGGGGGGTCTTTTTCCTGGTACTTGTAAAGCCCCTTAAGGGAGTCCTTCTCTATCAAAGGGATTGTTTAGGGCAGTCATGCACAGAATGATCTTTCAGAGGATGTGAGTCCATTATCACTATCTCTGCGAGAAATGTGACAACCCATGGCAGGGCCATCTGTCTGTACTGCACTGCTCTCCAGGGCTCCTCACATGACCCTTCCAGGGTGACCTTTTTCAACAAAATTATTGGTGGGTGTTCTCAAGGCCAGAGAAGGAAATTCATCTCTGCATTTCGTAGGTTTCCCAAATAAACAGGAAGGAAGTGCTTCTTAATGGTTAATTTAACTTTCTTTTGTCCTTAGTGGAGATGGAGAAAGGTTGATCATTACTTCCTAAGACAGATTCACTCACTCTCAGGCCTCGATTTTGCTCTGTGATCAGCAGCTCTCAAACTTTTTGGTGTCAGGACTCCTTTACACTCCTAGAAATTACTGAGGACCCCAAAGAGCCCTTGTAATGCGAGTTACATCTAGAGACATTTAGCATGTTAGATATTAAGACTGGGAAATTTTTGAAACATAAAAATATACAAGCTCATATTCTATAAGCTAACAGTCTACCTATCACACAGTCTTGGGAAAATTCCACTATACACTCTGAAGATAATGAGGATAAAAAAGGCAAGTAACATCTTAATATTATTATGAAAATCGTTTTGATGCACAAATCTCCTGGAAGATGTTGGGGCTCCTCCAGGGGTCTCCAGACCACACTTTGAGGACTATCGTACTAGATAAAATCCACTATACCAGTCCCTGTGAGTCCTGTTTGCCACCTCGTCTCCTTTGGACATCATCTTGATATTTAAATCTGGTAATTGGTGAAGTTAGACTCTAGATCCTGGGCCTAAAATCTCAGAAAAGGACTTAATGAGAAGGAAGAGTTCAAGTGACTAACCAGAACTACCAAACAACTATTCTCTAAAACAGGAATGCAAATTAGCACAGAAAATGTTAACAGACTGCCCACCCTTTTCTTTTTCCTTCTTTTTAATTATTGTTATTCCCACAGATGACATTTTCATTGGTATTAAACCTGCCAGAAGTTCTTTGTGAGTTGGGTTCAAGAGGAAAAACTTCAGAAGTACACAGTATTTTTAGTAATAATTAGATCTAATGTCTCCTCTAATGAGATCTTTGTAGGCCAGACAGAACATACAATATCAGAGTATTTCCAAATGTAACAGGTTTTGGGATCAATCGTGTCAGCTTTCTCTCTCTCTCATTTGAGATTGGGGTCAAACTTAGGCTTTTACACGTGGGTCCTTTGCTCTTTCTTATTCTCAGTTCATCATGCTCTCTGTTCTGTGGCTGTAACTCCATGGCTGAAGAAGCATCTGGTAGTACCTTCCAGCATCTCTGCTCTCCAGAATTACACTCCTAAGAGGAACAAGTATGAGTAAGCACTTACCCAAGCCTCACTCAAATAGCAAGTGTTGTGCTAAACACTTGACTTTTGCAATATCTCCTTTCTCTCCACAACCCTAAGAGATAGGTAATAATCTTATTAGCCCCATTTTAGTGAAGACGAAAATGAGGCTTAGAGGATATTATTGCCTAAAGGTCACCCAGCCAAGTATATATGTGGTGGTGCAAGGATATGATCCCAGACCATCTCATTTCCAAGCTTTCTTCCTCTTTCATCTGGTGCTAAACTGCCTTGCAAAGACAGCTACTGAAGAGATTAAACGGACAGCCTGCCCATGCCATTTAAAAGTAAATAAATTAAATTGTGCTTGGCAAGTCCCTGGAGCAGAGAAAAAGTGTAGATTTCGAAAGAGCAACAAACAAGGCTTTTCCTCACAGATTCCAAACTAAATGTAGGTGAACCTTTTATCAGTGTATCACCTGACAAAGGCTTATCTCTTTTCCCCTGATAGTGGGTTCCTTGGTTTCACTTTTCCCCCAAGCAATTGATTCCGAGCTTCTAATGTTACCCTGTTGAGGTGCCAAACTGACATGCTGGGAAATAATTGCTCTGATCAGTCTTCCATTTCCCTTTGCCTCCCTCTGAAAAGAAAACAAGGAGTTTGTCAAGCAGGGCCCAGACCCAGGGGCGGGAGAGCAATCCTACCCAATCTTCAAAGATTCTGAAATAGAATCGCCTTCTTGCTTGACAACTGTGACTAATTCCAGACCCAACCAGCCTTCTCAAAATGATGACTGTGGGGTCAATTACCATTTGGAGGGCAGATTATAATCTGATCTAAAACTGAAAAATTCCACCCCTTGGTGCTAATCCTCTGAACCTTCCAATCCTAAATAGGGCAAGTTTCAGAAAGGAGCATTTCTCATTTTCCAGCCCACCTGAATATTGTCTGTAATGATTTTGCTTAATCAAAAAATTAATTAAACTCCTGATCTAATAGTCTAAACACAAGAGCCAGAGGAAGGATGGTGTGCTGGCCAGCTGCCAAAGCTCCATCTGTGGCTCATGAGGTTAATAATTTTCATGGTGATTTTAGCATTTGAAAGAACAAAGGCCAGATTTCACTAATAGCACATCTGATTAAGGCAAACCTATAAAAGCAAGTCCTGCTCCGGGGTAGTTTGTATTACAGAGAATTGCATTTTAATACATAAAATGAAACCAACACTTCAAGAAATTGACATTCGTGCTATTCTCTGATATTAATCTGCAAACTAGTAATAAGTGCTAGAGTGAATGAAAATGGGACTGTCAGCGGCTCTGCTGAGATTACCTCTGGTTCTTAAATGATTTTAGGTGGAAGGGGTGGGGATGGAGGAGAGGATTCTTATAAGGCATTTCTAGTAACATGATGTTCTTGGGCAAACCACTGCCCTTTCTCACATTTGGCAGCTTTCTGGTAGGTCCATGATGTACTTGCTTGCTAAGGCATTCTTCAGAGCCTGGGGTTTTGTGCCCAAGAAGTGAACCAACCTTTTATAATCTAGGCTACAAACTGGCACTGCACAGGCAGAATTTGGCCACAGAGGCAATATATTAGGTCTTTGCAGTGTTTTGAAAGCTGAACGGGTTGCCAACAGTAAAAACTCTGAAGACCTCACATGAAAATGCAGATATCCAGCTTCTCTTAAAAACTGGGCAAAGGAATAACTCTAAGCTCATATTTCTGCCTGGCAACCATTGGCAAGAGCAGGACAGGAGTAGCCCCTTTAGAAAGGGCATCACAGATGGCTTCACTAGCCCAACTTCCTTCCTGGCCCCTGTTCACCACTGAGCCAGGCTCTGCCCCTCCTTTATTCCTTCTATCTAGCCTGCAGGCTAACTCCCTTATGAGAATTAGAGTCAAAGGTTTTTAAGTCAGGATTTATAGGAAGGAGGGAGGAAGAAACACATGCAAAATATCATTTTAAAAAGAAAAAAAAAAAAAAAAATCCCGTAGTAGTCCCTTGTATGAACTCCCTGAAGTTTCAGAATAGAAAGCACCACATTTACACGTTCTCTTCAAAATTTTCCTTTGACTAACTCAGCTATGGATTTTACCACATGCAAAAGTTTCTCAATGCAGCTTGAAAACTGAAGATGAAAACATCATCTATTTTGAAAAGGTGATTAGCAAGAGTTCTAGAACTCTAAAATTCTTGTGGATGAAAGGCCAATTCCCTTATTTCATATTAACAAGGAATTTCCAGAAAAGATAGTCCCTGGAAAATAGGATTTACCTAAGTCCTACTTTAGAGCCACCACCCACCAAATCAACACTTCCTAAACTAAAAGGCACCTCCCAATTCTTTTTTCCTGAAAGGTCATAAGATGATTTGTAAGAGAAAAAAAAAAAAAAAGTGGAAGAGGAGGGAACTGCAAAAAAAGAGAAAAAAATAATAATTAGATCTAATGTCTCCTCTAATGAGATCTTTGTGGGCCAGACAGAACATACAATATCAGAGTATTTCCAAATATAACAGATCTGTATTCCATTTTAAGTTTTAGGCTAAACCATGAAAAGTTTGAGGTATCTGTGTAATTTAATCTTTGCCAAGCTCCTCTTTTTCACCACCAGTCAGCTCCCACCCCTTGCTGACTTCTAATCATGTTTACAGGACTTTGAGAAAGAAGATAAGACTAACTGCCTTGCTTCCCATTCATTTCACCATGAACAGCCCTAAAAATAACATAAGATTGTCCAGGATGCAGGACCAAAGTAGATTTCAAAGCAAATCTCTCTGTGCTTCAAAAGGGCAAGAAATAAAGAGTTAGAAGCACAGACCAATATCAAAGCTCCTGAAAAACAACAACAACAGGTTTTATTGCTAGTTACTGGCACATCAATCAAATACAATGAGTGTTTCCTTAATGCAGAATTAACTCATAAATGTTTAGCAAACAGGGGATAGAGAACAACAGAATAGGGAAGCTATGTGACTTTTCCCAGTCATGTTTTAAAACAATCAGGGATGAGCCTTCTCATAATTTAAGAGAAAACCTAAGCAATATATGAAGACCTTCAAAAAAAAAAAATCCTACAAAAGTGCTTTTCCTTTAGTTCAAGTACTCGTTTGTTTAGTAGCTTCAAGAACTGCTCTACTTTCCACTATGTTCAACTTTTTAAGAAAGCTGACATCACAGATAAAGATGCTGCAAAGACACTTGGACTTCTCCCTTAAAAAAAAAAAAAGACTGATGAAGTCTACACCCTTGATCAGATTCTTACTTTTGATGAAATTCATCTCCATTAGGAGCAAATACCTTCAAGAACTTATATCTCCAAGGAGGAAAAAAGCCGCAGGGTTTACGGCTGCAAAGGCCTGACCGTGACACTGGCTGCAAAGGCCTATGGAGATTTAATTGAGCTACTGGTTTTATTAGGATATTTATTATTATTTTTTATTACTTTGGTTACAAAGTTCCTTAAGTTTTGAGTGGTCTGCCCTTACCCCTATTTTTCCCATATGCTTCCTATTTTTTGTGTACAATTTTGCAGAAGGAGAGGTTTTCAGGAATACATATATGGCTTTATAGCTGAAATGATTATACTGTTATTTTGTTGGTCTGCTTGTATTTCAATATGCAATATTTAACGTATAGTGGCTATAGTTGTCTATACTTAGGTTTACATTGTAATTGATAATCTTGAAACGTGGTCCTTAAAGGAAGAGCTTGTTAGGATTTCATTTTAAATGCTTTCCAATATTTTGCTGCAGCTAAAAATGTAATTATAAAGACTATGCCAAGACACACATAAAAATACTTGTACTATGACATTAATTAAGAAGAGAGGAATTCAAAATATGCATACAATAAACATATCTATGTAAAAATATATATGCAGGTGGGAGGTAACAAGTAAAAACAAAAACTCTACTAGAGCAGTGGTGACTAAAAATAAAATACCTTGTTTTCCTTTATTAGTTTTTTAATTAAAGAAATGAGGTGTGTTTTTTTTAGCCTGAGATTAATCATCAATGGAAGTTTGAAGAGACACATTTCAGATCCACAAAGTGACTGATGAACAATGCAGCTACACCCCCCTTCACCTCTGCAACATGATTGTTCTTCAAGATGAATGTTTTAATGTTAGGAGGCTATGCACAAAAAGTATACAAAAAAAAAAGTATACAAAAGTAGCAATTAAATGTTGGTGAAACACTTCTGCGTATTATCTGATGTACTATTTGAGCAACCAACATAAAGACTAACCATTTCTTTCAAATGACATGCTAGAATGCTTCAAGGGACCTAAGGACTGGGGAACCAAGATGGAACTCTGAAAATAGGGACCTGAGGTTGGAAACCAACACTCCAAAACAAAGTACCTGTGGGCAGTGAAGCAGCTGTGGGGTTTGACAGTCAGCAAGTAAGGCAGCCTCCTTGACTTTGCATCATCTACTATAGCAGCCAGAACCAAGCTCATAATGGGGCTCCTGGTAGAGTAGCCTTGCTTTCTGGAATAAAAATGCTTATATATGAAAGTTACCAACTAATAATGGACATGAATGTTTTCTAGCAAACAAAACATACACATATCGTCGAGTCATTTCTTTAAAAGAAAACACACTGAAGGGAAACAGAAAAGAAAAAAACTAGTAAGAGTACAGCCTCATTTAGCAGATACCAGTTTATTCAACCTAGTACATGATTCAAGGCATCTGATAGTCCACAGCCAAGATGCTTTCCTACTTCTCTATTACAAAATACTGGGTACCCTGAAGACAGTTATTTCAAGGTCCTTGTTCTTTTTCTCCTATATTTAGAATTAAACAGGTTTCCCCATTTAACACACATTTCACATTCACCAAAGGCGTTGGGAAGAGGGTGATATAGGGCTTATAACTGCCCCTCTGAACCAAAGGCACTTAATGTTAAAAGATAAAGCACAGTAGAGTCACCCCACAGACATTCCCATGTGTTCAGATTGCTGAACATTAGCATACCATCACTGGCCCCACGTGGGATTCATAACAATGTAAAAGACACTGATTTCCTTGGAAAAACAAAGTGCAGTATGAATATAAAGGACTCATCACCACCCCCCTTATCTGAAAATAATACATAAGCGAACTCTTATTTTACATGATTAGTACCATCCAAGAGTCACACATGGAAAAAAAATAGCTAAAAAATAATCTGTCATAAATTCTCACTATGAAATCACAATAGAATCCCTCATAGAATTTTTGAGCTAGAGAAAACCCCATGTGGTCCATCCCCTTATTTGGTAGTAGAGGACACTGAGAACCAGGAAGGTCAAGTGTTGGACCTGGAGTCTAGCTCCTGTGACAGAGCCAGGTCAAACACAGCTTCCTTCCTGAAGCCTGCTTCAAGGGTCCCTCCACATCCCTTCCTCTTTAAAAGACTCTCAAAAATAAAACATGGCGATGATCTCCAAAGATGCACCACACAATAATGCACATGCACTGACACAGGTCAGCGATTTGGTCTCGCAAGACATTTCCTTTGGCCATTGGGCAGGTGGGTAACCCACCTCTGGGTGGGGATTCCTTTGCACAAGAGAGACAGGTCATTCAAAGTTTTGAAGGAAGCGAGTGCAGGTCAGACACTGCTTCTTCTTGGATTCGGGAAGGCTCCTCTTGGCTGTTAGCCCGTGGTGGGCAGGCGGTTTGCTGCACAGCGGAATCCCAGATTCGACGCGGAGCTGTCGGGAGTGTTCTGGCTTCTAGCAGCACAGCGATACCTATAGCAGTAGGACTGTGCAGAAAGGAAAAGAAAGGTAAGTTCTACACAGACTCTCGGCTGAAGGCTCTAAACTGTCAGATGCATGGTTCTACAAAAGTACCAGTTGTACGGAAGTGAAACCTGCCTGAATGCACCCCGCATTGACACCCCTACATATTCACTTAACATGTATGTTTTGAAAAGGGGCAGCACATTCAGAGTTAAGCATATTTTATCCAACTTTTTTTAACCTTATAAACACAACAAAGATCTATGTACAAAGACGCTGGTATCAGAACTACTTGTAACAATAAAAACAAAGGGTAACAACCAATGGTTATTTAAGTTATGGCATATCCAGGTGACAGAATACTAAGCAGTCATTACAAATCATGTTTTCGTGTAATGGTTAATGATAGGAAATTCTCATGATAAAAAGGCAGGACACAAAACTGTATACTGCATGTGGTGTGATCTTAATCTAGACAGTTGTACATGTGAAGAAGAAAAAGACAGGAAGATTCAGAACACACCATAATGATAACAGTAGTTATTCTTGAGCAACAGAGTGCCAACTTTCCTACAAAAAGTATATTTTTCTATAATTTCAAAAGTTAGTTTTACATTTAGAATATGTGACATTAAAACCAAGTAATAAAGATAAATGGCAACCGAGAAAATATCAACAACATTAAGATACTATTCCATATCCACCGGGTTAGCAAAAATTAAACAGCAAGGCTAGGAATGACCAAGTGTGGGCACGGCAGTGGGAAAAACAGAAACACATACACATTGCTTTTGGAGTTTAAATAATAATTTGTAAAGCTATACATTTTTATGTGTGATTTGTGCTGCATCTGTTTTGTAACAGCAGGTACAAGTACATACATGCACAACTCACACAGACACTGAACACCTCGCAGACACCCAGCATGGTGCTAGGCACTTCCGTCTGTCACTTCCTCTGATCCCAACAGCCCAAAGACGTTAGATGAGATACCCAAGATCATACAGTTCTTAAAGGAGATAAGATTCCAACTCAGGCCCTCTGATTCTAAGTGTGATGCACTTGCCACGCTAGCCAGATTCTATACTCCCAGAGGGATGTAGACAAGACCACATGTCTCCTTTACCACCTCCCCAGTACACTCATCGTGCATACAGGCGCATACACTCACACAAACACATAAGAAAACTAGCACATATCCTTGGCCGCCTCGTAGGTATTCAGTGAATAACCACAGATTACTTGACTCAGAAACTTCAAAAGCTCAAATTCCAGAAATAACCATGCATGGGATGCATGTGTCCTTAGGATCGTTCTTTGATCCAAAATAACAGAGAATGAAAGTAAACAACTCATCCTGTGCACCACAAGCATTAATTATGAATCGGCCCCATGAAACTAAAGTCCCTGCTAGCTGAGCAAGTAAACGCAAAGCATGAAACATAAAGAATTGCATAGAATAACTTTGGAACTCACGAAGAAGAGATAATTTGTTGGGCTGGGGAAGGATAGGTCAGCAGACAAAGGTGTTTTTTGTTTTTTTTTAATTCTTATTATTCTCTCTCTCAAAAGTGGAACACTTCTAATCTTTATAAAAATTATCTCTAAAGTTGACACCCAAATTCTCTGCAGCACTTGCAGTATAAAAGAAAGATACAGTGCTTAGTCTGTGAAACAACAGCAATTAATTTTCTCATTTTCCCCTGTGGCTAGTGAGGAATATGACACATTATCAATTCTCAGACAGGTAGAGGGAAGATGAATTAAGAAATGTGCTTGAAATAATTTCAAAATCGATGACATCTGTTACAGTCATATACATGCAACCGATGCTCCAAAATAAATAGAGATGAAAGTGGAGAAAGACACAGCAGAAGCCTACTCACTGGTTGCCATGAAGCAACAGTGTTTTGATATTTCTAGAATCAGCCTCCTGTGGAAAATGCAGGGCCCCAGTGCAATCAACCATGTATGGTGAATTCCACACTGTACCAAGGGTCAAGTTCAGGGGGAGACAAGGAGCCAGACATTGGCATTCTTGTTCCAAAGAGGTACCCCACATGACAAAAAACCAAGAATTTTCTGACTGCCTAAGGAGACTAGAGTCACACATGACTCTGTCTTGCTGGAGATCATAGGCTGGTTGAGGAAACAATGATTACACATTAAACAGCTATAAAATATGTTAGGGTTAAACAATTATGAGGTTATTACTAATTCAGATGAAGGAATTGGTCTATGTAGAATGCGGAAGCCTTTAGAAAAGACGTATGGAATACAGTACTTGACCTGGGTGGGATTTACATGACGATAGCAGTGATTCCAGAACTTTAGCATACCTAAGAATCGCTTGGTGAGCTTGCTAAAACTCAGATACCTGGGCCGCACACCCAGACTTTCTTCTTCAGCAAGTCTGGTGTGGTGCCCAGGAATTTGCATTTCTAAAAACCTTCCAGACACTGCTGATACCAGGAGCCACACTTTGAGTAGCACTGATTTATAAGGTTTAGAAAGGAGGAAAGAAGGCCTGTTAAGTGGAGAAAACAATGACATCAGAGGCATGATGATGGGGGAAAAATCAGGCAGGTAAAGAGGAAGGCAAGACCTTAGCCTGATCATGTCACAGCATGGTTCACTTGTTTACTAAATATTTGAGAGCTTACAATCTGCGAGACATTATTCTAGGTACCCGGGATATAAGGTACCTGTTACGAGGGAGCTTACATTCAACAGGGAGTGGTCAGACAATAAGCTGAAAAACTCTGGTAGGAAAGTAATACAAGCAGTACTGAGTATTAGTTTCTGAGGAAAGTAATACAAGCAAGGTGACTGACACCAACTAAGTAGCTACTTTAGATGGGTGGACTGGGAAGGCCTCTCTAAGGAGGTGACATGTGAGCTGAGTTGCCCCAAGATTTGGAGAATGAAAATTCCTGGCAAAAAGCAATGACTGGTGCAAAGATGGTTAATGATAAGAAACAGGACATGTGGGTGGATAAACAGGATGGGTCACATTAAGACAGTCTTCTCAGCAGGAAGGGGTTTTGGGTCTTGAAATACATGGAAATTGTGAATATCAAGCATTTTGCTAATTTACTCACAAGAAAGGGCTAAATCCAAGACTTATTAGTGATTTAAACTTATATAAATCCTTTGTGAATCTACTCTCTCATTGATAAAATGGGGCTATTAATAGAATAATATTAATGGCCTTTATCTTTATCTTTACATTAAAAAAAAAAGAACTATACACATGGAAAACATTATAATGATTACTTTATAATGAACATTCTACTCAATCACAGAAACTAATTTTTCTCATCTGACCTCTCTGGATTAATCAGATTCCTCACTAAAAAAAAAGCATGAGTTAGCTTGCAGGTCTTAGAATCTTGTGTTGGACTGTGGGAAGATGATAATACCTCTGCCAGCATCTAAATGTGGATACACATTTGCTACATAAAAGGGAATGTTTTCTTTGCTAGATAAATGAAAAATTTAAGGACACTTCTAATAATATGAAAAAACAAAACAAACAAACAAAAAAAACCTGAGGTCTCTGTTGGATGATGGCATACTTCTATATGTAACACATCTCTCAAATAATAACAATTTAAAAATAAGATGTTGTTCATATGCCACAAAACCCAGGATGGGTAACAAGTCTGATGAACTGTTAGTGCCTGCCTGAAGCACTGTGTTGAGAAGGATTCTGAGGCGATAATACAGAATAACAGAAAAGAGATCCATAATGTTATAAGAGATTATTGCCATGACCAGAGTTGAAGACCCTGATATATGCAGAACACTTCCACTTTGGAAAGAAAACACAAAAGGACAAAAAAAAAAATTTTTTTTTTTGGTAGAATAGTATCAATAGTCTTCATTAGAAAGTAAGATGGATGATATTTATTTTCATTTTGGGGGGCAAGGGGGTGTTCCATAGAGTGTTAGTATTCTTTTTTTTTTTTTAATTAGAGAAGTAGGTTAACAGAAAATCATGCAGAAAATACAGAGATTCCACATACCACCCTCCTATTATTACCACTTTACATTAGTGTAGTCCTCTTTGTTACAATTGATAAAAGATTATTGCACTTTAACTGTAAACCACAGTGTGACAGTTTGAATTTGGTGAATCAAAAAAATAAATAAATAAGACTATGTTTTTTAACTAATTCATTCCATGGGAATGAGACCCTTTGATTGCATTATATTTGGTTAAGGGACCTTGATTAGATCACTTGATTCTATACTTTTGACTGGACTACACTAGTGAGGTTAGGTCTCCACCCTCTTGCTGGGCCCTATATAAAGAGTGACACAGAGAAAGGAAGCTGTCATTTTGATCCTGCCACGTGAGAGAGAGGACTGCAGGAAGACAAAGAAGAACTGAGAGGCTGAAGAGTCCCGGAGTCTGAAATCAGCAGAGCAGAGAGACATGGAAAGGGATCCCTGAGGAGCTGGGTCCATGGAGCAGCTCAAGGCTGAAGAGATAAGCCATATGTCTGATCACCCATAGCTGAGCTCTGGGAGACGGTGAGCCTGGAGGGGAAGGCAAACACCTCAGCAGAGATGGACAGCCCTTTGGCAAACTAAGACACATAGTTTACATTATGGTTCACTGTTTGTGTTATAGAGTCTTATGGTTTTGTTTTTTTATATTCTAGTAACATATAGACACCATACAATTTCCCTTTAAACCACATTCAAATATATAATTCAGTGGTGTTAATTATATTAACAATGATTGGCTACCATCACCACCATCCCCTACCAACACTTTTCCATCACCCCAAAGAAAATCCTGTGCCGATTAAGCATTAACTTCCCATTCCCTACCCCCATGATGGTCCCTGGTAACCTGTACTCTAGTTTCTGACACTATGATTTGCTTATTCTAATTACTTCATATCAGTGAGATCATATAATATTTGTTATTTTGTGTCTTGCTTATTTCTCTCAGCATAATTTCTTCAAGATTGATCCATTTTGTTGCATGTATCAGAACTTCATTCCTTTTACAGTTGAATAATATTCCATTACATACACACATACACCATATTCGGTTTATTGATCTGTTGATAGATACTTGGGTTGCTTCCATCTCTTGGGAATTGTGAATAATACAGCTATGAACAGTGGTGTGCAAATATGTGTTTGAGTCCATGCTATCATTTGCATATCATTTCTTGTGTATATACCTACAGGTGGGATTGCCAGGTCATATGGTAACTCTATACCTAGCTTTCTGAGGAACCACCAAACTGTCTTCCACAGCAGCTGCACCATTTTATATTCCCACCAGCAATGAGTGAGTGTCCCTATTTCTCCATATCCTCTCTAACACTTGTAATTTTCTGTTTTTGTTGTTGTTTTTAACAGTAGCCATTCTAATGGGTGTGAAAAGGTATCTCATTGTGCTTTTGCTATGCATTTCGCTAATGGCTATTGAAACTGAGCATCCTTTTACATGATTTATAGATATTCATATTTCTACTTTAGAGGAATATATATTCAAGGCTTTTGCTCATTTATAAAAGTGGGTTGTTTGTCTTTTTGTTGTTGAGTTGTAGAGGGTCTTTATATATTCTAGATATTAAACACTTATCAGATATGTGGCTCCAAAAATTTTCTCCCATTCTGTAGGTTGTCTTTTTACTTTCATGATGAAGTCCTTTGATACACACAAAAATTTTTTTTTAATTTTGATAAAGTCCACATATCTATTTTTTTCTTTTGTTGCTCATGCTTTTGGTACAAAATGTAAGGAAACACTGCCAAAACACAATGTCCTGAAGATGTTTCCCTATGCTTTCTTCTGGGAGTTTTATAGTTTTGATTCTTATATTTAAGTCTCAGATCTGTTTTAATTTTTTTACATGATGAGGTAGGGGTCCACCTTCATTCTTTTGCATATGGATATCCAGTTTCCCAGCACTATTTTTTGAGTGGACTTAGCACCCTTGCCAAAAATCAATTGGTCATAGATGTGATGGTTTATTTCTAAACTCTCAATTCAATTCCATTGGTTTAAATGTCAGTCCTTGTGTGAATACCATGAAAACAATCCATTTATAATAGCAACCAAAAGAATCAATATCTAGGGGGAAATTTAACAAAAACTGTGAAGGATGTATACATGGAAAACTAAAGGATAGTGCTGAAAGAAATCAAAGAACACCCAAATAAATGGTAAGATATTCTGTGTTCATGGATTAGAAGACTAATCAATTGGTGTCAATTCTACCCAAAGCAAATTCACAGATTCAACACATTCCCAATCAAAATTCTATCAGACTTCTTTGCAGAAACAGAAAATCCAATCATCAAATTTATATGGAAGTTTAAGGGGCCCTGAGTAGCCAAAAACACCTTGAAAAAGAATAAAGTTGGAGGACTCACACCTTCCACTTTTGAAACTTATTACAAAGCAATAGTAATCAAAACAGCACAGTATTGGCACTAGGACAGACATACAGCCCATGGTTTCTGATGAGAAATCTGCATTTAATCTTATTGGGATTCCCACGTACATAACATGCTGTGATTCCCTTACAGCTTTCAAAACAAACAAGTCCTTGTCTTGGCATTTGAAAGTTTGGCTACTATGTGTCTGGGTATGGTTCTCTTCAAGTTTGGGGTTTGTTGGGCTTCTTGAATGTTCATATTCATATCTTTCATTAAATTGGGAGATTTTTATACCATTATATCTTTTAATATTCCTTCTGCCCCTTTCTGTCCTTCTTCTCCTTCTGGAACTCCCATAATTTGCAGGCCCACAGTTCTCTTAGGCTCTGTTTACTTTTATAAGTTCTTTTTTCTTTTTGTACTTCAGCCTGAATCATTGCAATTGTCTTGTCTTTGAGTTCACTGATTCTTAATTCTGACAACTCTAATCAGTTGTTAAAACCCTCTAGGAATTTTTCATTTCAATTATTGCGATCTTCAGCTCCAGTATTTGGCTCCTTTTTAAAATTTCTATCTCTTTGTTGAGATTCTAATATTGTTCATTATTGTTTTCCTGATATGCTTTAGTTCTTTCTCTATGTGTTCCTTTATTTCCTTAAGCATATTGGGGAACTTTTTAAAAAAAAAATCTTTGTCTGATATGTACAAAATCTCTTCTTCTTCAGTGATAGCTTCTGGATTATTATCTTGTTCCTTTGGATGGATCATCATTTCCTGTTTGTTTGTCTTGTAATATTTTGTTGCACAGTATACATTTTAATATTTAAAAGTGTTAACTCTGGGATTTAGTCCCTGAGCTATATGTTCTTTAAGTTTGTATCTCCCTAGTGATTTGAGAGAGATTTCCTTGAGTGCCAGGTGCTAACAAAAGCAAATAAACCAAAACAAGAAACATATTTCACAATCTTTGCCAATTGGCTATCCATTTGTGTGTGCTCTCTTTCAGAATTTAGCCCTTCTATCAAGAAAACCAGCCTAAAGCAAATGCAAAGTGTAGGGTTGTCTCCATCTTTTCTGAGCCTGCATCTTGTTTTAGACTGTAGCTTCTGGGCCTTAGGAATTTCCCTGTTTATAGGAATTTGAATGCCCCCTCTACTCCCAGGGAAATACTTTCCTCCTTCTGGGTGCTGTATTGTATGACATAAATCAGGTAACATTTGCCCCAGGCTGTGTTGATTTAATTGTTTCTTACACTGCTTTTGCTGTCTGCAAGCTGCTTCACCTGCAGTGCAAGTTCTGGGACAGTAAGACAAAGATGAATTTTCTGGTTCAGTCTTTCAGGCTGGAACCTGAGAGATTGGCATTGACATACAGGCACCCCAGTATATGGATAGGGGTTGCTCTTCTCCTTGTGGAACAGAGCCAGGATCTCAAAATGGGAGATACCAGCTGGCTTCATACCATGCTGGTAAGAGGGTGGCAGATGGGCATCTCCTCCTGTTTTTAAAGCTGTGATCTTTTGATTCAGCACTTGCCCAGTTACTGGCACCCTTTAACTGTTTTCTGGAGTTTTGAGGAAGATGGCTCTGCTAGTTTCTGCTAGTTGTTCAAAGATTCCGTGGGAGAAAGATACCCTGGAGCATCTTGGTGGTAGGACTATTCACTTTTTATTATTTATTTTCTAAATTTTGTGCAAACAAAATAATTTGTTTATATTTTAAAAAGCTTAAAATCAGTTACAATAAAAGGAGTTAGTCGTTTAGTACATAACAGTAGTCCCTAAAACTGCCTATTAACCTAAATGATATGAAGAAGTAAACCCTAAAAAGCAAATATCACCACCAGTTAGTTTGAGACATTAGGCCCATCACATGAGCAGTCAATACAGACCATCATTCCATTCCAAATGGGCTCATTCATTCAGTACATATTCATTAAGTGGTTAATTTTAAATTCTAATAATGGGAAATTAATGGAGCACATAAGTAAAGAGGTAAATGGCCTGATTATGAATGTCCTCATTGCTCTTTTTTTTTTTTTTCCAACCCTACTTTTAGCATTAAAATGATTCTTAAGGATATGAGGTCTTGGATGACTGAAAAATGGGTCATTTTAGTAATTAAGAACAGGAGTAGTGGGAAGGACTTGTTTTTAGCACTTATTCAATCAAAATGGATAATTATTGAGTGAAATTGATCTCAACGTCTGTGCTAAGAATGTGATCTTGGAGTCAGGAACACTCCACTTAAGATAATGATTTACCAACCTTGGGGCTTTGAAGACACGTGAGACAAAAATATAATTTTTTAGGAAGACTTTTAGGAATAAAGGGTAATTTTAAGGTAATATAATTCATTATGACCAAAAGCATTACAGAGGACTTTACCCTAGAACCTTGGTTTCTTATTTCAAATTCATGGCTCTTGCAACTGATATTAGACCAACTCCTCTCATTAGTCATCTTTGTATAAAATACCTGAAAGGTGAGGATTTCCTCAGTGCTGTGGACTGGGCTAAAGATCACACATGGATTAATCTAACAACATTAACAACCATTTCTTGAGTAGTTACTACATAAACTGATCTACAAACTTCACATGTATAACTGACTGAATCCTCCCAATAATACTATGAGGTAAGTATTATAAGTGGCAGAGCCAAGTTTCCAGGCTATTCAATCCCATTCCAGAATCTGTGCTCTTAATCCAATGCTGTGTTTCTCTCTGTGCACTCATCTTACTGGCACTCACATCTCCTTAATAAATCTTTACCAAGAGCCAGGAATTGTACCAAGTGATGCATATGCTTTGACCTATTTATTCCTCATAAGACAATTATAGGTAGATACAATTATGATGCACATTTATAAGTATTTACAACTGAGGCTTAGAGAGGATAAATATCTTGCCCAATGTCACACAGCTAGCAAGGAGCAGTTGCAGAATGCCAGTCCAGATAGATCTGATTCCAGAGACTACATCTTAATAATGAAGTTATAGCTGCCAAGCAAAATCTAATAGAAAGAATAAGCACTCTGAAATTACTTCACAACCAACACTGTGCTGTTTTTCTGATCTCACAGAAATAATCAGATTGATGTTAAAGACTTACATCTTGTACAATTAAATTGATCAAGACCCTAAGCTGCTATATTTTCTCTAGAAAACCCTGTGTGTCCCACTCAATTTTATCAAACTGCTATTCTCTTTTGGAATATTTTTCCTGTCACTCCAAACTAACTAGAGAAAAATATTTAAAAATATAGCTTATAAGCCAATGGAAAGACAGTGGAATGATTTAAAAAAAATAAAACAAAACAAAACCTCAACAAGGCAGGGGGCAGGGGAAGAAAGCGATAGATAGAGATAGGAAAGAGAATAAAATAAAGGACAGAGGAAACAAAGAGAAAAACAAATAGTAAAATGGTAGATTAAAATTCAATCATATCAATAATTACATTAAATGTAAATGGTCTGAATACCCCAATCAAATGGCAGCAATTAAGTAAATAAATTCTATAACTCAGATGAAATGGACAAACTTGAAAAACACAAACTAACAAAGTATACTGAAGAAGACACAGATCATTAACATAGCTCTATATCTATTAAATAAACTAAATTTGTAGTTATAAACCTTCCCACACAAAGAACTCTATGTCCATATGGCTTCATTGGGGAAATCAACCAAACATTTTAGGAGGAAATAATACCAAAATATTATTGCAGAATGTTGAGGACAAGGGAACATTTCTGGAATCAATCTAGGAGGCCAGCAATACCATGATTCCAAAACCAGACAAAGAATATGCAAGAATGTAAAACAACAGACCAAAGAACAGGATACAAAATATGGACATCCATCATGAATATAGATACAAAAATGATCAACACTTTAGCAAACCAAATCCAAAACATATATATAAAGAACAATACATTATGACCATTATGTTGTATATATGTCCTCAGAATAAAAAATTAAAAAAAGAAAGAGCAACTAAAGAGATAATGGCAATTAAAGCCAATACATGATCCTGGACAGGATCTAACAAGTAAGGAGCGAAGGCTCAAAAGGACATTATTGGGGCATATGAAAACACTAGAGACTGTGTGATTTATATCAATGTTGAATTTCTTGAACTTGATAAATGCACTTAAGGTAGATATGTAAGTGAATATACTCCTTAGGAAATGTACATAGCAATATTAAGTTTTTAAAGAGGACGATATATACAAGTTATACTCAAGTGCTCAGAAAATGCATTGATAGTTTGATAGATGATTGATAGGTTAATGGATAGGTAGAACAATATATCAAATGTGGAAAAATGTTAAAATTGGTGGAGCTGGGTATTTGGGGTGAGTAGGAGTATGCTGGAGTTCTCTGTGTGGGGCTTGTATTAATTTTGTAACTGCCCTATAAGTTTGAAAGTATTTCAACATAAAAAGGTTAAAAAAATAAGTTTTTTAAAAAATAGTTGAAAAATCTGAATAGATATTTCTCCAAAGAAGATACAGAAATGGTCAATAAAGTCATGAAAAGATGTTCAACAATATTAGTAATCAGAGAAATGTAAATCAAAACCACAATGAGATAGAAGGATTAGAATTAAAAAGTCAGATAATAACAGATGTTGATGAGACCAGGGAGAAATGAGAACCCTCATACTCTGCAAGTAGGAATGTAAAATGGTGCAGATGCTTTGAAAAACAGTCTTGTGGTTCCTCAAAGGATTAAACAGAGTTACCAGATGACCCAGCAATTCCTCTCCCATGTATATACTCCAAATTTTGCACATAAATGTTTATAGCAGTGTGTGGTAGATTGAATTATGGACCTTAACATAGACATGTTCTTAATTTTAATCTTCATTCTTGTGGTTGTAAACCCATGGTAAACAGGGCCTCTTGAAGATATTTTTGGTTAAGGTGTGGTCCAACTAAATGAAGGTGGGTCTTAATCCTTATTACTGGATGGCTTATAAAGAGAAGAACCTGGAAGAAAAACATAAGAGGAATGTAAAGCCAGAAGTCAGCAGAAACCAGAAGAACAGACAAAAGGGGAGGATGTCACTATGGGACGGGAGGCAGAGGTACAAGAAAAGGAACCACAAGGATTGCTAGCAGCCAGTACCAGAATACTACAGACTCCAGGGGAAAGCAAACCTTGCCAACATCTTGATTTTCAATTTCTAGTCTCAAAACTGTTAGCCAAAAAAATCCTATTGGAAGTCAAAACCAGTTTGTGTTATGTGTGGTAGGAACACTGGCAAACTAAGATACAGTGTTATTCATAACAATCCAAATGTCTATCAACTACTGAATGAATGAACAAAATGTGGTATATCCATACAATGGAATATTATTTGATAAGGAAAAAGAATGTAGTACTGATACAGGCTACAATATAAACCTTGAAAGCATTATACTAAGTGAAAGAAGCCAGTCACAAAAGACCACATATTATGTGAATTTATATATGTGAAATGTCCAGAATTTGCAATTCTACTCAGACAGAAAGTAGATTAGTGTTTCATTAGGGCTAGGATGGGGAGAGGAAGACAAGATGGGGGATTATGGCTAGAAAGCATGGAATTTCTTTGTAAAGTGATGAAAATACTTTAAAATTGATTGTGGTGATAGTGAATATACTAAATATAATTTTTTTTTTTTTGGTTCTCCCCTACTTTATTTATTTATTTTTTTAACTTTTAACTTTATTTGTACATTTAATAATTAAAAATATAAACAATTAAAAACTAAAAAGTAAACACAGATGAATAAATATATACATTTCTCCATTAAATGTAATGGATACATATAAATTTTTTTTTTAATCAAACAATGTTACGCAATATATTTGGTTCATAGTAATGCATTCATACAGTATTTGTAAATATAATTTAAAAACTATTAAATTGTACACTTTAAACAGGTGAATTGTATGGTACATACATTATACCTCAATAGAAATGCTTTTTAAAAAGGAAATCAATCGTTGTGACTCACCATATTAAAACTGAAAAAGAAAAACCATATGATATCTCAATAGATGCAGAAAAAGCATCTGACAAAATCCAACATTCATTGCTGATAAAAACTCTCAACAAACTAGGAAGAAAAGGCAACTTGTTCAAGTTGATGAAGTTTAAAACAAAACAAAACAAAACAAAACTACAGCTATCATAATGCCTAATTTTGAAAAGATTCTTTGCCCCTAAGATCAGTAATAAGGTAAGAATGTCTTCTGTTAACATTCCAATTCGACTTCAATGAAGGTTCTAATCAATGTAATACAGCAAGAAAAACCAGTAAAATATACCCAGATTAAAAAGGAAGAAGGAAAACTGTCTTTACTCACAGATGATATGATCATCTATGTAGTAATATTATAGAATCTATTAAAAAGTTTTTAGAACAAATATATGAGTTTAGCAGGCTGTAGATATAAGATGAACATACAAAATCCACTGTACCATGTAAATGTATTTATTAAAATTTATATTAGGTGAAAATATATTTTAAAAGATCTACTGGGAAGCTTATGAATATGCAGATTAAAAACAAATAAGTAAAAGAATTCAAAAGGTTAAAGTAGACATATTCATAAGCATGAAATCAGGATATTGGAGTATTCTTTGGTTGTTTAAAATGTTTTCTTTCACAAGCTTTATTTCTCCCATTTATTCTTTTATTTTTAAATTTTGCCTTTAAAATTTTTTTTTGAATTAGAGAAGTTATAGGTTTACAGAAACATCGTGTGAAAAATACAGTCTTCCTATATCCCCCTATTGTTAACACTTTGCATTATCGTGGTACCTTTGTATAATTGATGAAAGAATATGAAAACGGTACTATTAACTATAGTGCATAGTTTACATTAGGGTGTTTTTGTTTCCAAATACCACTCTATTATTAATGACTTGCATCAGTGTGCTACATTTATTATAATTCATGAAAGAACATTTTTATAATTATACTATTAACTATAGTTCATTGTTTATACTAAGGTTCACTGTGTTGTACAGTGCATGTTTTATCCTTTAATTCTTGTAACATATGTAAGACCAAAAACCTCCCCTTCTAACCAAATTCATATATATAATTCACTGCTATTAATTATACCAATAAAATTGTGTTACCCTCACCACCATCCATTTCCAAAACTTTATAATCAACTTAAAAAGAAATTCTGTACTAATAAAGCATTAACTTCACATTCCCAGCCCCTGGCAACCTATGTTCTAGATTCTAACTATGAGTTTGCTTATTCTATTTCTTTATCAGTGAGATCATATGATATTTGTCCATTTGTGTCTTCCTTATTTCACTCAGCATAATTTCTTCAAGATTCATCCCTATTGTTGCATGCCTGAGGAATTCATTTCTTTATTTTTTTTATTTTTAATTTTTTTTTAAAGAAACTTAGATTACATAAATGTTACACAAAAAATATAGGGATTCCCATACGCCCCACCTCCCACACCTCCCACAACCTCCCACATAAACATCCTTCCTTAGTGTGGCATATTCATTGCAATTGATAAACACATCCTGGGGCTTTGCCATTAAGCATGGACCATAGTTCACATTGTAGAT
>JAQZBX010036964.1:0-23981 GCA_029593785.1 Cabassous unicinctus
GGGGGGCCCAGGAGATGAGGAGAGCTTCCTGAAACAACCTTGAATGAATGGAAGGAGGAGACTGCTCATCTGCAGGGAAGATTTGTGAGTAAAGCACTCCAGGCTGCAGATGCCACTACCCATCCTCCACTGCTGTCACAAGCCAACTCAGGAAATATTCAGAGGCTGGAGTTGGAAGCTGCATTTCCTAAAAATGGGGGAGGAAGAGATGATCAGGCACTGACTTCACCTACTGATTAGTCAATTAGGCTGGCTAAAGTATCATCCTAAGAACAGCTAAAGTTTGAACATGTCCAAGTCAGAATGAGTCCAGTAGACACCATTTTAACTTCTGCTGCACCTTGAGGGGAAGCAGGGCTGCTTGAAAATCACAGTGAATGTAGGGACTGGCTTTTTTCTACCCAGGTCACATTGCAGCCCTAGCCTAGGCTCTTGTCTCACCTATGGCAGGTGAGAAGCTGGGTGGACCAGCACCATTCTCTCTGGACAACTTTAGGCAATATTGGCCAGCACAGTCTAGATTGTTGGACACCTGGGACTCCATTCTTACTCCCCAGTAGATAGGTATGGAACTGTGATTCCTAGACTTCTCTGGACAACTGCAGGTGATTTCAGCCTGCACAGACTGTTTTTTTGAGTGCCTTCAAATTCATCCCCTGCCCCCCTCCAGGATAGGAGGGGGCTGGTCATTCTTCCATCTCTCTGTGCAACTGCAGGCATTTTCAGCATGCACAAATTGGATACCCAGCTACCTGTAGCTCTATCCACACCCTCTCAATAAGATAGGAGTGAAGATGTGTTCTCTCAGCCTCTCTGAGTAACTGCAGGGCCTTTTGGCCCATACAGACTGGTTTGATGATCACCTGGGACTCAAATCCAGCCCCCCATAAGATAGCAGGAGCTGGTACTTCCTCAGCCTCTCTGGGCAATTGCACATGTTTTGCCCTGCATGAACTGGACTGTTGGGTACCTGAGATTACATATCCACTCCCTATAGAACTAAAGGGGGTTAATATCTTCCCAGACTCTCTGGGCAACTGGAGGTGCTTTTAGCCCACACAGACTGAATAGTCAGACACCTGTGGCTCCATCCACCCCCCCCCAATAGTATAAGAGGGGAGCCATGCTCCTTTAGCCTTTCTGGGCAATGGGAGGCAATTTCAGCCTCCATGGACTGGACTGTTGGGTGCCTGAGGTTACATACTCACTGCCTAGAAGACTAGAGGGGGATGATATCTTCCCATACTCTCTGGGCAACCGCAGGTGCTTTCAGCCCACACAACTGTATAGTCAGACACCTGTGGCTCCATCCACATCTCCCAATAGAATAGGAGGGGAGCTGTGCTCCTTTAGCCTTTCTGGGCAAAGGCAGACAATTTCAGCCTGCATGGACTGGAATGTTGGGTGCCTGTGGATCCACCCCCACCCCCCAATAGGTTTGGAGGGGGCTGTTGTATCCTCAGCCTCTCTGGGCAACTGCAGGCACTCTTGGCCTGCACAGACTAGACTATTGGGTGCCTGTGGTTCCATTCCTACCCCAAAAAGGGCGGAAAGGACAGTTTTCTCTCAGTCTCTCAGGGAAACTGCAGGTAATTTAGTTTCACACAAATTAAATTGTTGGACACTCCAGAGGGTCCACCTCCACCCTTGGCAGGGAAGGAAGTGAGGTTGTGCTATGTTTGTCTACCTGTGCATTTCCAGTTAGTTTTGATCCACATGGCTTAGTTTGCTGCCCGCACCTGCAGCTCCATCCCCATCCCAGGTAGGGGAGGAATGGTTGTGAAACTTCATCAGTCCATCTGGGCAACTAATATGGTCTTAGCCTGCATGGCTTCAATTACTACACATGGTCATGGCTCCATCCCTACCCCTGGCAGAGGAGAAAGGTGGGAGAAGATTCCTGGAGCAATGTAGGCAGCATCAGGCTCCAAAGCTTACAGTATCAGCTACACCTTCAGCTCCTACTACACAAACAGCAAGAGGAAAGGGCAAGAAAGTCATAAACTAAAGAGAGAAACTGCACCCAGAATAAATACACCTAGTAAGCCAGATACCAAGACACCAACAAAATATTACAATCCATACCAAGAAAGAGGAAGATATGACCCAGTCAATGGAATAAAATAAGCTTCCAGGTGACATAAAGGAGTTAAAACAACTAATCATAGATGTTCAAACAAATCTCCTGAAGACATCCAATGAGATGGCTAAAGAGTTTAAGGATATTAAGAAGACGCTAGGTGATGACAAAAAATTTAGAAAGCATACATAGAAAAATATCAGAATTTGTGGGAATGCAAGGCACACTAAATGAAATTTAAAATACATTGGAGGCAGGGGGTCCTGCCTGACGGTCTGTGCTGTGGGCACACGGAGTGAGAAGCTTGGGTCATATAGCAGCAGGCAGAGCGACGGCATGGAGTGACTGGTGGAGATTTGTAACATAGAAAGAAGAAAGGAAACAAAATAAGAAGAAAAAGTGTCAAAGAGAAAATTTAACACACACACAGATCCACCAACTAAATAAAACTTTAGAGGAGAGAGAAGCTAATCAACTGAATAAACCCAGCAAGATAAAATGATGACTAGAGGGCAACAAAAAATTACAAACCACACTGAGAAACAGGAAGACACAGACCACTCCAATGAACAAACTGAAAACCAGGAATATATGCAAAACATCAAACAACTAATCAAAGATTCCCAAACAAATATCACGAACCAACTTACTGGAGTGAAGGAAGAGATTAAGGATATAAAGAAGACACTGGGAGAACATACTGAAGAAATTGTAAACATACGCAAAAAGATAACAGATATGATGGTGAACAATGGCACAACCCAAGAAATCAAAAAGACGCTGGATTCACATAACAGCAGATTTGAACAGGTAGAAGAAAGAATTAGTAATGTGGAAGACAATATAGCTGAAATCAAACAGTCAAACAGATAGACAAAAAAATAGAAAAAATCCAGCAGGGATTCAGGGATTTAACTGACAACACAAAATGCACAATCATACACATTATGAGCATTCCAGAAGAAGAAGAGAAAGGAAAGGGAAGAGAAGGAGTGTTGCAGGAAATAATGGCTGAAAACTTCGCAACCCTATTGGAAGAGATGGATGAGCAGATCCAGGAAGCAAAGCACACCCTAAAGAGTATAAATCACAACAGGCCAACTCCAAGACATATACTTGCCAAATGTCCAATGCTCAAGACAAAGAGAAAATACACAAGGCAGCAAGAGAAAAGAGAATCATCCCATACAAGGGAAGCACAATAAGATTAAGTGCTGATTTCTCATCTGAAACCATGGAGGCAAGAAGACAGTGGTATGACATAGTCAAAGTACTAAAAGAAAAAAACTTCCAGCCACGGATTCTCTATCTAGCAAAACTGGCATTCAAAAATGATGGAGAGTTCAAAATTTTCACAGATAAACAGAAATTAAGAGAGTATGTCAATAAGAAAATGGCACTTCAATAAATACTAAAGGAAGTTCTACAAGTTGAAAGGAAAAATCAAGGGAGAGAGAATTGGAGGAGAGCTTAAAAACATCTAAAAAGACAAAAACAGAAACAAAACAACATATGACATACATTAATCCAAAGAAAATATGGCTGAAGTAAGAAATTCATTGCAAGTAATAACACTGAATGTTAATGGATTAAATTCACCACTCAAGAGACACAGATTGGTAGAATGGATAAAGAAACATGATCCATCTATTTGTTGTCTACAAGAAACCCACCTTCGACCCAGGGATTCAAGGAGGCTGAAAGTGAATGGCTGGAAAACAATTTTACAGCAAAGATTAGCCAAAAAAGGGCAGAAGTAGCTATCCTAATATCAGACAAAATAGACTTTAAATGCGAAACTATTGTAAGAGACAAAGATGGACACTATATATTAGTAAAAGGGGTACTCTCTCAAGAAGAGAGAACAATCATAAACATTAACACACCTAATCAGGGTGCCTCAAAACACATGAGGCAAACTCTGGAAAAGCTAAGTGGAGAAATAAATGCCTCTCCAATTATAGCAGGGGATTTTAATACACCATTGTCATCATTAAACAGAACATCTAGATAGAGAATCGCCAAAGAAACACAGACTCTCAACAATACATTAGAGGACCTGGACTTAATAGACATATACAAAAAAATACACACAAATACAGCAGGATTTACATTCTTCTCGAGTGCACATGGATCATATTCCAAGATAGACCATATGCTAGGCCACAGAAAAACTCTCAATGAATTCAGAAAGATTGAGATTATACAAAGTAATTTCTCTGATCATAATGGAATGAAATTGGAAATGACTAAGGGCCAGAGAAACAGGTTAGGCACAAGGATATGGAAGTTAAACAACACACTCTTAGACAAACAGTGGGTCAAGGAGGAAATCTCAAAAGAAATCAGTAACTACCTTGAAACTAATGAAAATGACAACACAATATTTCAAAATCTATGGGATGCAGCCAAAACTGTCCTGAGAGGGAAGTTCGTAGCCATAAATACATATATTAAAAAAGAAGAAAGAGCTAAAATTGAAGACCTAACTGCACACTTGGAGGAATTGGAAAAACAACAACAAACTAAACCTAAAGGAATTATAAAGAAGAAAATAACAAAGATTAGAGCAGAACTAAATGAAATAGAGAATAAGAAAGCACTAGAAAAAATAAACAAAACCAAAAACTTGTTCTTCGAGAATATCAATAAATTGACAAACCCTTAGCCAGACTAACAAAGAAAAAGAGAGAGCAGATGCAAATACACAAAATAAGGAATGAGCAAGGGGATATCACTACTGACCCCACAGAAATAAATAGTATCATAAGAGGATACTTTGAAAAATTATATGCCAACAAGAATAATTTAGAGGAAATAGACAAGTTTCTAGAAATGCACAAACAGCCTACATTGATGAAAGAAGAAATTGATGAACTCAGCAGTCCAATTACAGGTAAAGAGATAGACTCTATCATCAAAATCTGCCAACTAAGAAGAGCCCTGGACCAGATGGCTTCACTGCTGAATTCTAACAAACATTTCGGAAAGAGCTAACAACAATTCTACTTAAGCTCTTCCAAAAAATAGAAGTAGAAGGAATATTGCCTAACTCATTCTACGATGCCAGCATTACTCTAATACCAAAAGCAAACAAAGATACCACAAGAAAGGAAATTACAGACCAATTTCTTTAATGAACCTAGATGCTAAAATCCTCAAAAAAATACTTGCTAATCGCATTCAACAACATATCAAAAGGATTATACACCATGACCAAGTGGGTTTCATCCTGGGTATGCAAGGATGGTTCAATATAAGAAAATCAATCAATGTAAAACACCACATAAATAAAACTGAAAGAAAAAAATTAGATGATCTTCTCTATAAATGCAGAAAAAGCATTTGACAAAATATAGCATTCTTTCCTGATAAAAACACTGCAAAAGATAGGAATAGAAGGAAACTTTCTGAATATGACAAAGCGTATATATGAAAAACCCAAAGCTGACATCATCTTCAATTGTGAAATCCTAAAAGCCTTCCCTCTGAGATCAGGAACAAGACAAGGATGCCCACTATCACCACTCCTATTTAACATTGTCTTAGAAGTACTTGCTTGAGCCCTGAGGCAAGAAAAGGATATAAAAGGTGTCCAGATTGGAAAAGATGAAGTAAAATCTCATTATTTCATACGACAAGTTCCTATTCATAGAAAGCCCAGAGAAATCTTCAACAAAGCTTCTAGAACTTATAAAGGAGTTCAGTAATTTTGCAGGCTATAAGATCAATGCTCAAAAAGCAATAGCATTTCTGTACACAAATAATGAGCAATCAGAGGAGGAAATTAAGAAAAAAAATGCCATTTACAATAGTAACTAAAAGAATCAAATACCAAGGAATAAGTTTAACTAAAGATGTATACGACTTATATACAGAAAACTACACAACACTGTTAAAGGAAATAAAAAAAAGACTTAAACAAACGGAAAAAATATTCCCTGTTCATGTATAGGAAGACTAAACATCATCAAGATGTCTATCCTACCCAAACTAATCTACAGATTTAATGCAATCCTAATAAAAATCAACACTATTTTTTTAAGGAACTGGAAAACTAACCACAAAATATATTTGGAAAGGTAAGAGGCCCCGAATTTCCAAAGACATATTGAAAAAGAAAAATCAAGTTGGAGGTATCACATTATCAGACTTTAAAACATATGACAAAGCTACAGTGATCAAAACTGCATGGTATTGGCACAAGGATAGACCTAATGACCAATGGAATCAAATTTAAATTTCTGAAATAGATCCTCGCATATACAGTCATCTGATATTTGACAAGGCTAACAAGCCCACTCAGGTGGGAGAGAATGGCTTCTTTAACAATGGTGCTTGAAGAACTGGATATACATATCCAAAAGAATGAGAGAAGAATACCATCTCACACATTATACAAAAATCAACCCAAGATGGATCAAAGATCTAAATATAAGAGCCAAAACAATAAAGACCTTGGAAGATAATGTAGGGAAGCATCACAGGACCTTGTAATAGGAAATAGTTTCATGAACTTCACAGCCAAAGCATGAGCAGCAAGAGAAAAAATAGATAAATGGGATCTCCTCAAAATTAAAAACTTCTGCACTTCAAAGGACATTATTAAGAAAATAAAATGTCAGCCTACCCAATGGGAGAAAATATTTGGCAACCATATATCTGATAAGAGACTAATATCCTGCATATATAAAGAAATCCTACACCTTGAAAATAAAAAGACAAACAACCCGTTTAAAAAATGGGCAAGTGACCTGAAATATAAGTATATATCATTTTTCTATTTCTACTTTTCGGAAGATCTTAAGCAGCTTGGGTGTTAGTTCTTTCCATAATATTTGGTGGAATTCACTTCTGAAGCCATCTGATCCTGGGTTCTTCTTAGTTGGAGGTTTTTGATGTCTGAATCCATCTCTTTAATTGTAATTGTACTATTGAGTTGATCAAATTCTTCTTTGGTCAGTGTAGGCAGCTTGTGAATTTCTAGTAATTTGTCCATTTTCTCTAAATTATCATTTTACTTGGCATATATTTTTTCAAAGTATCCTCTTGTGATACTCTTTATTTCTGTGGGGTCAGTGGTGATATCCCCTTCCTCATTTCTTATTTTGTATATTTGCATCTGCTTCCTTTTCTTCTTTGTTGGTCTGGCTAAGGGTTTGTCAATTACACTGATCTTCTCAAAGAACCAACTTTTGGTTTTGTTTATTTTTTCCAGTGCTTTTAAATTTTCTATTTCATTTATTTCTGCTCTAATCTTCATTATTTCCTTTTTTCTACTTCCTTTGGGGCTAGTTTGTTGTTGTTTTTCCAATTCCTCCAGGTGTGCAGTTAGGTCTTCAATTTTAGCTCTTTCTTCTTTTTTTAATATATTCATTTATGGCCAATAATTTCCCTTTCAGTACAGCTTTGGCTGCATCCCATAGGTTTTGATAAGTTGTGTTGTCATTTTCAATCATTTCAACTTAGTTATTGGTTTCTTTTGAGATTTCCTCCTTGACCCACTGTTTGTCTAATAATGTGTTATTTAACTTCCATATCTTTGTGCCTAATCTGGTTCTCTGGCCATTTTGATTTCCAATTTCATTCCATTGTGGTCAGAGAAATTATTTTGTATAATGCCAATTCTTCTGAATTCATTGAGATTATTTCTGTGGCCAAGCATGTGGTCTATCTTGGAGTATGATCCATGTGCACTCTAGAAGAATGTATATCCTGCTGTATTTGGGTGTAGTGTTCTCTATATATCTATTAGGTCCAGATCCTCTAATGTATTACTTAGAATCTTTGTTTCGTTATTGATTTTCTGTTGAGATGTTCTGTCTAATGGTGATAATGGTGTATTAAAATTTTCCATTATAATTGTAGAGGCATCTATTTCTCCACTTAGTTTTTCCAGTTTTTGCCTCATGTATTTTGAAGCATCTTGGTTAGGTGCATAAATGTTTGTGATTCTTCATTTTTCTTGAAAGATTACCCCTTTTACTAATACATAGTGTCCATCTTTGTCTCTTACAATAGTTTTGCATTTAAAGTCTATTTTGTCCAATATTGGTGTAGCTACTCGTGCCCTTTTTTTGGTTATCATTTGCTTGTAAAATTATTTTCAAGCCTTTCAGTTTCAGCCTCCTTGAACCCCTGGTTGTAAGGTGGTTTTCTTATAGACAGCATATAGATGGGTCATATTTCCTTATCCATTCTGCTAATCTGTGTCTCTTGACTGGTGAGTTTAATCCATTAACGTTCAGTGATATTACTCTCAAGAAATTACATCCGCTCTATTTTCTTGGGATTTATGTATGTCATATGTTGTTTTTATTCCTCTTATTGTCTTTTTAGTTGTTCTTACACTCTCCTACAAATCTCTCTCTCTCCTGTTTTTTTCCTTTCAACCTTCAGAGCTCCCTTTAGTATTTCTTGAAGGGCAGGTTTCTTATTGCCATACTCTCTTAATTTCTGTTTATCTGTGAATATTTTGAACTCTCCACCATTTTTGAATGCCAGCTTTGCTGGATAGAGATTTCTTGGCTGGTAGTTTTTTCTTTTAGTGCCTTGACTATGTCATAACACTGCCTTCTTGCCTCCATGGTTTCAGATGAGAAATAAGCACTTAATTTTATTGAACATCTCTTGTATGTGATTGTTTTATTTTCTCTTGCTGCCTTGAGTATTTTCTCTTTGTCTTGAGCATTGGACATTTTGATATGTATATGTCTTGGAGTAGGCCTGTTGAGATTTATACTGTTTGGGGTGTGCTGTGTTTTCTGGACATGTATGTCCATCTCCTTCAATAGGGTTGGGAAGTTTTCAGCCATTATTGCCTTCAACATTCCTTCTGTTCCCTTTCCCTTCTCTTCTCCTTCAGGGATACCTATACTGCATATGTTTGTGCATTTTTTTTCTTGTTGGTTAAATCCCTGAGTCCCTGCTGGATTTTTTCTGTCTTTTTTATCTATCTATTCTTCTATCTGTTTGATTTCAGGTGTACTGTCTTCCACATCACTAACTCTTTCTTCTTCCTTTTCAAATCTGCTGTTATGTGATTCCAGTGTCTATTTGATTTCTTGGAATTTGCCATTCATCCCCATTATATCTGTTATCTTTTTATGTATGTTTACAATTTCTTTAGTGTGTTCTTAATATCCTTAATCTCTTCCTTCACTTCACTAAGTTGGTCCATGATATTAGTTTGGAAATCTTTGATTAGTTGTTTGATGTTCTGCGTCTCTTCCTGGTTGCTGGTTTGTTCATTGGACTGGGCTATGTCTTCCTGCTTTTTAGTATGGATTGTAATTTTTTGTTGCTATTTGGTTATCTTTTTATCCTAATGGGTTTATTCAGTTGATTAGCTTCTCTCTCTGCTCTAGAGTTTTATTTAGGTGCTGGTTTTGTGTGTTTGTTAAGTTTTATCTTTGATACTTTGTTCTTCTTGTTTTATTTCCTTGCTGTTTTCTATGTTCCAGTTATATCTTGAGTAATCTATCTTCCTGTCCATCTCCTTCCAGATTGATGCCCCAAAAGCTCCCACTCCTTGGGTTCTGAGAACAGCCACTTGGGCAGGATCTTGTCCCAACTCAGACATCTTTTGAGAGAGAGATGGTGAGTACCTATTTAAACTGATACCATCTTGCCCTCAACGATCTCAATTTATTTTTATTACTCTATAGGTATTGGGTTAATTTTTAGTTGAAAAACATGGTGTTTCCTATGGAATATCCTGAGTTCATTTATGTGATTTATCTTTTTTATCTTTAAAAGTTAAAATGAAGTTGATGTTAAATTGAAGTATATAGGAATCTGGTAATTTTTATAAATGTAAAATTGTTGATTTTCATATTATATTTAAAAGCAATTATTGTTTTCCTCACTATTTTTTTAGTCTTTTTTTCTCTTACTATTTACTCAGTATCTTCAATCATATTATGTATCTTTAAGTTTTATTTTGCCTTATTTTATGTGTTTTCTAATGTTTGTAGTCCATAGTAATCAATGAAAAGTCAATGTATGTGACTTTATTTTTCATCTAGCCATGATGTTTAGTTACATTAATTCCAGTTTATGTGGGTAATTGATTATGCTTTCAATTTGGCAAATTCAGAACTGTAACTTTCGCCTCTGAAATTTTAACCTTAGTTGCTGCTTTAATAGATCTTTCATACTTATAAGAGAATATTATATATTCCACAAAGAGAATATTTATAGTGTAATGTAAACATCAAGTAGGATTGCCATTTTCTCAGTCTGACTGCCATTCTTCTGAACCAAAATAATATTTTAACATATGCCGTTTTTAATGATTGATTCCAATAATCAAGTGAAAATAGAAATATTGGTAAGCAATGGAGTCCAGTGTATGTATATCTTAGGAAGAGCTTCTGGAGAACCTCACATTATTCTTATGCAGCATGAAAAAATTAACAGAAAGTTGTAATAATCCTACACAGAAAGTACTATTAAAGATTAAGACACCTTCATTATCATCATTATGAGGGCTAATATTATTCTACTAATGAAGTTTCCCCCAACAACTGATGCCTGCTTGTGTGTGAAAATATGGAAAAGTTGAGAAAAGTTTTATAAAGAACATGGACAAATGGCTATTTGCAGAAAAGAGGATTGCAACTGTTTCCAATTTTCTTCCTTGTTTTATTCTGTATATGTTTTCTTTGTCCTTCAATTCTTTCATCTTCTTTTTTCTATCATATTTGTTAAGATATCATTCCAATACCATAAACTCGATCCATTTAAAATGTACTGTGTGACAATGTTTATTTATCCATAGATTTCTGCATCCATAATCAGTATCTAAGTTTAGAACTTCCTCTTCATTCCAAAAGGAAACTCCATTACTGTTAACAATTACTCCTTACCTCACCCAACTGAAAACACTCCAACCCAATCTTTAACCACCAGTAATCTAATATCTATTCCTTGCCTAATCTTTATATTTCCAGAAAATTGAATGTTGCAATATTTTGAGATGTTTCTTTCATTTAGCATAAATTTTCAAATTTCAACATGTTGTAGTATGTTAGGATTTTTTTTATTGCCAAATAATATTCCATTGTATAGATATTTCAAATTGTATTCACCATTTATAAGTCAATAGACATATAAGTATTTTCCAAGTTTTATTTATTTTGAAAATTACTTTGAATATTCATATATCTTTCAATGGATGGGCTTATGTCCTCATTGTTTTTGGTATGTAGCCAAAAATGAATTGCTGGATCATTTTGTACCTCTATGTTTAACATATTGATTTAATGTAACACTATTTTTTAAAGTTACTGTGTAATGTTACATTACTTCCTCTGTTAATGAAAATCTAATTTCTCCATATTCTCACTGATACTTGATGTTCTTTTTTACTAAAGCCATTTTAGCAGGTGTGAAGTGTTATCTTCTTGTGCATTTGATTTGCATTTCTCTAATGATAAATGATGTTGAGAATTTTTTGATGTTCTTGTTGGTAATTTCTTCTTTTGATATTCATTTTTCAATTGTTTGTCCAATTTAATTTGGGTTATTAAAATTTTTCAAGAATTGTAGGAAGATGTTAGTTGCTTAGAATGGCAGGGCTCAAGTCTTTTCAAAACAATGGAGGAAAGAAACAAAAGCTAGCTGAGGGACCCATTTTGGGGATGAGCAGACAAGAACAGTGCTTCAGAACTCCCAGAGGGTGAGGTAAAGAGAGATGATGAGCCTGAAACAAGAAACCCTTGAAGCAGCCAAGAAGGACTCCCTTCCCCCAATCCCCATATATTAGGTTGGGTAAAACCCCTGGGTCACTGCAGTAACTGAGAGGGGAACAAACAGCTTCCTCCCAGTCAGCTGTGACAAGAGAAACAGGAGGGTGAGTCAGGGGGGTTTTCTTCATTGAATTCAGCCAGTGGACCTCACTTTGAATCTCGGCTCTGGCCAAGCCAAACACAGGAAAACAGAGAAAGATGCATCTCTGTAGAAAAGTGCACCAATGAGGACCATCTGCTGGCCATTCTGGTAACTGCATGGAAAAAAACTGCTGTTGGTATTCTGTACTCTAAGCCCTGGGAGAAAACATGCACTCCATTACTGAGTCCCTGTATGATTTCGATAAGTTAATTGGAGCAATTTTAAAAACAGAATAATTTGAAATAATTATCAAAGAAAAGCTGTGAAAAAAAATAATAGGCAAGAGAAAGAAATTGGACATGAAGAAAATTCACCATCATTGTCAAATGCCAAGACATCAGCAAAAAATTACAGGCAATACTAAGAAACAAGAAGATATTGCCCAGCCAAAAGAATAAACCAAATATCCTGAAGAGATACAGAATTTATAACAATAAATGATAATCACACAACTCTCCTAAACCAATAGAAAGAATTAAAAGAAAATATGACTAAAGGGGTATAGGATATTAAGAAGACACTGGGTGACCACAAAGAACAGTTTGAAAGCCTTCAAACTAAAGTAACAGAATTTATGAGAATGAAGGACATGTTGGATTGGATTTAAAATATATTGGGGGGACATAAGGGCAGATTTGAAATGCTTGAAGAAAGACTTAGTGGTTTTGAAAACTTCATCTCAACTGGAAAAGACAGGAGAACAGAAAGAGAAATGAATGGAAAAAATGGGACAGGGTCACAGGGAATAGAATGACAATGTAAAATGCACAAACATATGCATTATCAGTGTCCCAGAAGGAGAAAAGTTTGGAAAAGGGTCAGAAATACTATTTGAGGAAATAATGACTGAAAATTTCCCAACCCTTATGAAAGACATAAATACCAATATCCCAGAAGGACAACACACCACAAATACAATAAATCCAAAAATAGACCTACCATAAGACATCTATTATTCAGAATGACAAATATCAGAGATAAAGAGAGGATTCTGAAAGAAGCAAGAATAAAGCAAAGCATCACATACAAGGGAACCTCAATGAGATTAAGTGCCAAATTCTTATCAGAAACCATGGAGGAGAGAGAAAGGGGTATGGTGTATTTAAAGTACTGAAAGTAACACAGCCAAGAATCATGTATCCAGCAAAGCTGTACATCAAAAATGGGAGTGAGTTCAAATTTTTCAAAGATAAACTAAAATCAATAAAATATGTTACCAAAGGATTAGAATTGAAGAAGATATTAAATGGGATGCATCAGCCCGAACAGAAAAACAAGAACCAGAGATTGGAGAAGAATGTACAAATGGAAATGATTAAGACTGGTAAATTAAAGGGTAAAAAGAGAGACAATAGTATCATATGACAAAAGAAGGCCAAAGGACAAAATAGATGAAGTAAGTAATGCCTTTACAGTTATAATATTGAATGTTAATGGCTTGAATTCCCCAATCAAAAGACAGAGACAGACTGAATGGATAAAAAATATGAACCATGTATATGTTGTCTACCAAAGAATCATCTCAGATATAATGACACAACCAGTTTAAAAGTCAAAGGTTGGAAAAAAATATTCCAGGCAAATAGTTACCAAAAAAGAGTTGGAGTAGTGATACTAATATTGGACAAAATAGATTTTAAATGTGCATCTGTTGTAAGGGATGGAGAAGGTCATTATATATTAATAAAAGGGACAATACACCAAGAAGAAATAACTATAATAAATATTTATGCACCTAACCAGAGGGCCCCAAAATAATTGAGGCACACACTGGCAAATATGAAGGGAGAAATATATGTGTCTACAATAATAGTGGAGACTTCAATACACCACTCTCAGTATTGGATAGAATATCTGGGTAGAGCATAAATAAAGAAACAGAGAGCTTGAATAAAATGATAAAGAACTAGATGTAACAGTCTAGTTTAAAGCATTGCATTCCAAAGCAGCAGGATCTACATTCTTTTCAAGATAGCTCTCTAAGATAAACCACATGTTTTGTCAGAACACAAGACTAAATAAATTTTAAAAGATTGAAATTAGAGAAAACAATTTCTCTGTTCATAACAGAATGAAGCTGGAAATCAATAATGGATAGGAAAAGGGGAAATTTATAAATATTTGAAGATTAAACTTCACACTCTTAAATAATCAGTGGGTCAAAGAGAAATTACATGTGAATTCAGCTAATAACTTTTGTTTTCTTTTCTTTTTCAGCAAATATCTTGAGATGAGTGAAAATGAATACAGAACATATCCAATCCTATGGGGCACCACAAAGGCAGTGTTGAGAGGGTAATTTATAGCCCTCAATGCTTACATTAAAAAAGAAGAAAAAGCTGAAGTTTAATATCTAACTGCATACCTGTAAGTACGAAAAAAGAACTGCAAACTAATCACAAACCAAGCCAAATGAAAGAAATAGTATGATCAGAGCAGAAATATGTGAAATTGAGAACAAAAAAACAATAGAGAGATAAACAAAACCAAAATTTGGCTCTTTAAGAAGATCAAGAAAATTGACACTTAGTTAGACAGTCAAAGAAAAAAAGATAAAAGATGGTAATAAAAAATCAGAAATGAGAGGACAGACAAAACCACTGATCCTGCAGAAATAAGAGAGATCATAAGATCTCTCTGTATGTATGAATAACGGCATGTAAAAAAAACAACAACTAGACAATGTAGATGAAATGGACAAATTTCTAGAAACAGGTCAACCACCTACACTGACACTAGAAGAAATTGAAGACCTCAACAAATATATCACAAGTGAAGAGAATGAAACAGTCATGAAATCCTCTCAAAGATGAAAATTCCCAGACCAGATGATTTCACATTTGAATACTCCCAATCATTCAAAGATGATCTAATACCAATTATGCTCAAGCCCTTTCAAAAAATTGAACAGTAATGAAGGCTAACAAATTCATTTGATTAAGCCAACATCACCTAATACGAAAACCAGATAAAGATACTATGAAAAAAAAATTACAGACCAATATCCTTAATAAATATAGATGAAAATTCCTCAACAAAATACTTGCAAAAATTAGCTCAAAAGCATATTAAAAGAATTATACACTAGGTTTGAGTATTTTTTTTATCCCAGGTATATAAGGGTGGATCAAAAAAATAAAATCAGTAAGTATAATAAACCACATTGATAAATTGAAAAACAAAAATCACATGATGCCCTTGATTGATGCAGAAAAGGCATTTGGCAAAATAAAACTTCCTTCTTGATAAAAACATTCCAAAAGTAAGAGTAAAAGGAAGCTTTTTCAATATGGTAAAGGGTATATATGAGAAACCTACAGCTAGCATTGTATTCAATGGTCAAAGACTGAAAGCTTTCCTGCTGACATCAGGAACAAGAAAAAGACACCCACTGTCACCACTGTTGTTCAATATAGTGAAAGCAGTTCTAGCTAGAGCAATTTGGCTAGATAAGGCAATAAAAGGCAACCAAATAGGAAAAGAAGAAGAAAGACTTGCACTATTCACAGATGATATGATCCTATATATAGAAAATCCTGAAAAATACACAAGAAAGCTACTGGAACTAGTATACAAGTTAAGCAAAGTGGTGGGATACAAGATTAATACCCAATATTCAATAGCATAACATACAATACCAATGTGCAATCTGAGGAGGAAATCAGAAAAAAAAATCCATTTATAATAACAACTAGAAAATAAAATATTTGGGAATAAAATTAACCAGGAAGTAAAGGAACTATATTAGAAAACTAAAAACCATTGCTAAAAGAAACCGAACATGACCTAAATAAATGGAAGGATATTCTGTGTTCATGGATTGGAAGACTAAATATCTTTAAGATGTCAACTCTATTCAAATTGAATTACAGTTTCAATGCAATCCCAATAAAAATCCCAACAGCCTTTTTTTTTTTGCAGAAATGGAATAACCAATTACCATATTTATTTGCAAGGGTAAGGTACTCTGAATAGCCAAAACGTCCTTAAAAGAGAAGAATAAAGTTGGAGGACTCTCATTTCCTGACTTTAAAGCATATTGCTTAGCTACATGGTTAAAAACATCATGGTACTAACATAAAGACAGGCACATTGACCAATGGAACCAAATTGAGAACTCAGAAATTGGCCCTCACATCTACCATCAAGTGAATTTTGTCAAGGCTCTCAAGCCCTCCAACCTGGGCCAGAACAGTCTATTCAACAAAAGGTGCTGAGAGAAATGGATAGCCATATCCACAAGAAAGAAAGTGGAGACCTATCTCACATCTTATACAAATATTAACTCAAAATGGATGGAAGACCTAAATATAAAACAACAACCATAAAAATCCTAGGAGAAAATGTAGGAAAACACCTTCAAGATCTTGTGGTAAGTGGTAGTTTCTTAAACCTTACACCCAAATCACGAACAACAAAAGAAAAAAAGAGATAAATGAGACCTCTTCAAAATTAGACACATTTTCACCTCAAAGGACCCTGTCAAAAGGGGGGAAAGGTGGCCGAATCAATGGGAGAAAATATTTGGCAATCTCATATCCCATAAGGGTTTAAAACCCATGATATATAAAGAGATCATACAACTCAACAATAAAAAGACAAACTACCTGATTAAAACACTGGGCAAAAGACTTGAAAAGATGGTTGTCTGAGGAGGAAATACAAATTGTGAAGAAGCAAATGAAAAAATGTTCAACATCACTAGTGATTAGGGAAATGCAAAAATAAACTACAATGAGATATTATTTCCACCTATTACACTGGCCACTATTAAAAAGTCAGAAAACTGTAAATGTTGGAGAGAATGTGGAGAGATAGGAATGCTTATTCACTGGTGGTGGGAATATAGAATCGTACAGCCACTGTGGAGGACTGTTTGGTATCCCTAAGTGAGTTGAATATAGGCTTGCCATGTGACCCAGAAATACCATTACTAGATATATAACCAGAAGAACTGAGGACAGTGACACAAATAGATGTCTGCACTCTGATATTCATAGCAGTGTTATTTACAATAGCCAAAAGTTGGAAACAACCCAGTTGTCCATCAACTGATGAACGGATAAACAAATTGTGGTGTATATACATGATGGAATATTATGCAGCAGTAAGAAGAAATGAAATCATGAAGCATATGACAACATGGGTGAACCAGTAGGACATTATGTTGAGAGAAACAAGCCAGACACAAAAGGACAAATACTATATGATTGTGCTATTATGAACAAATTATATATATATTATATATATTATATATAATATAAGTTCACAGAATTAATAATTACAATATAGGTCAACAGAAAATAGAAGGTGGGTAAAGGATGGAAAGTTGAGGATTATTCTGTCCAGAATTGGCTCAAAGATTGGAAATCTTTGGAAATGAATGGAAATGTTGAGAGCACATCATGCTGTTTGTGACTAGTAGAGCTATTCTACAGGTACGATAGTTGTTGGAAGGGAAAGCCTCAGTACAGATATATTACTAAAAGGCAAGCTGAAAATAGAACTTGGGACTGTTTAACAGTGAAACCTCATGGAAAATATGAATATTGGTGATATTGCATATATAAGGCTGTTTTTACAAAATGTGAATACAAATAAACTAGGGCTAATAAACAGTATAGCAGCTATGTTAAAAAATATATCATTGATTTGTAAGAAATTTTTATATGTTATATGAAAATTCCCTGCCAGTGTATTTTAGACTGAACTGTATTCTAGATGTGATCTTCAATATGTTCCACCCTTTGATGAGGTGTTTTGTCACATTCCTGGTAATGTCATTTGAACATGAAAGTTTTATTTTCGTTGGACTCTAAAATTTCTATTTTTGTTTTTGTTTCTTCTGTTTATGGTGTTATATCTAAAAGCCTCTTGCTTCATATATGATTATGAGTGTGATGGTTATACTAATGTGTCAACTCGGCCAGGTAATTGTGTACAGGTGTTTGTTCCAGCAAGCACTGGACTAATTGTAACACAAGAGCATTTATGGACTTCAATCACCAGTGAGTTTACTGCGTGGATGGCTGATTATATCTGCATCAATCAGGGAGATTGCATCATCAATGGGTGATGCTTTTATCCAATCAGTTGAATGCCTTAAAAGGGGAAGTGATTTCAGCATTGGGAGAGAATTTCCCAGCTTGTTGTTGGACAGGTAACTTCTCCCAGAAACTCATCAAGGACCTTTCATTGGACTTTCATTGGTACCCCTGGTTTGCAGCCTGCCTGTGGAACCTGGACTTGTGCATCCCCACGGTCGCCTGAGAGACTCTTTTAAAATCTCTTATTATTGACAGATATCTCCTGTTGATTCTGTTTCCTGAGAGAACCCTGACTAATACAGTGAGAAATTGCTCTTACAACTTTTTCTAGGATTTTAATAATTGGATCCCTTATATATATGATTACAATTCACTTTAGTTAATTTTTTGGTATAGTGTGATAACACAGACCAAATTGTTTTGCTTGCCTTTAGATATCCAGTTGTTCCAACACCGTTTGTTGAAAGCCTATTATTTTACAAATTGATTTGTCTTGGGTCCTTTGTGGGGAATAATTGTGCATAAATGTATATGATTATTTCTGATCTACCAATTCCTTTTAATGCCAATATAAGTGAAACTTTATTATCAATTTCATTATTTTAGCTTATTTTTTATTTGCCATTTATGCATATTTAAGTATTACAGTTAAGGACATTAATTACACATACAATGTATGCTACCATAGCCAGTATATATTACCAAAATTTTATGATCATTCTAAATAGACCTCTATCCCCATTAAGCAATAATTCTAATCACCCCTCCCCCTCCTGCCATCTCCTGGTAACCTCAAACCTACTTTCTGTTTCTATGAGTGATCTTGTTCTATATATTTCATATAAATGGAATAATACAATAATTGTGCTTTTTGTCTCATTTATTTTGCTTAGCACAATGTTTTTAAGATCCTTTCATGTTAACCATTTATCAAATTTTGTTCACTTTTACCTAGGAATAATATTCTATTGTATGTCTGTAGCAGGTTTTGTTAATCTATTTATCTGTTGATTTACATGAGTTATTTTTAACTTTTGGCTATTGCAAATAATGCTTCTATAAACTTTGATATACAAATATATGTTCCTGTTTTCAGATTTTGGGGTACATATCTAGGAGTGGAAGTGCAAAGTCATACGCAATTCTTTGTTTAGCTGTTGAGAAAATGCCAAACTGTTTTCCTCAGTAGTCAACACCATTTTGCATTACAACCAACAATGTACAAGTATTCCAATTTCTCAACATCCTCATCAAAATTTATCAGTTTACATTTTTAAAATAATAACCATCTGAGTCTGGAAAGGGGAATCTCAGTGTGATTTTGATTTCTAATTCTTAAATGGCTAATTATATTGAGCATATTTTCATGTGTTTATTAACCAGTGTTATATGGTCTTTGGTGAAATGTTCGCTAAAATCCTTTGCCTATATTTTGATTTCATACTTTGTTCTATCATTGTTGAATTGTTAAGATTTAAAAATTTTTTTATTAAAGAAGTTGTGAGCTTACAAAACAATCATGCATAATGTGCAGAACTCCCATACATCACCCTTCCACCTCCACCTTGCATTGTTGTAGAAATTTTGTTACAGGTTATGAAAGAACATCATCAAAATATTACTTCTAACTATGGTCCACAGAATACATTTGGTGTATTTTTTCTGTAAACTTCCCTATTATTAACACCATGTATTAATATTGTACATTTGTTGTAGTTCAGAAGAGAATACTCTCATATTTGTACTGTTAACCACAGTCTATCACCGATCACATGGTTCACTGTGTTATACAGTTCCATGCCTTGTACAATCCATCAAAAATGTATACTCAGTGGCTTTCAGTTTCATCATAGACTTGTGCTATCATCCTTTCAGACAATGTTTTCATTACTTCAAAAAGATATATATATATATATATATATGGTGTTTCTTTTATTAACATTCTTATTTAACATTTCTGATTAGCTTCATTTCTTCCTATGAATTTGTGTTTCCATTTATTATCATTTTTTATTATAAAAATGCTTTTTTCCTACCTCCTGATATTGTCAATATACTTCAATTCTATATGTTATAAACTAATATCCACTCCACTAGGACTAAAGGAGATACAAATTGCATCAACAATGAGATGTTTGGCCCATAAGTTTAATAAGAATTATTAAATGACCATATCATATACAGGCAAGTAGGTACATGAATAGAATGCTGTTGGCTAGAGTACAAATTTGTCATCATTTTGGTAAAGCTAATTTTTTTTTATTTAAAAATATGTAAAATCTACTTTACCAATTATATCAAATAATTTATTTTAGAAACATAGTTTCCTATAAGAACAAAAATGCAGGTAAAATAATAGTATTCAAAATATACTTGAAACTTAAGAAGGTTGTTCTTTAGAAGTGTTTATTGGTTACATTAAAAGAAGATGTTGAAATTCAAGCAGACTAAATTTGTTCATACTTGCCAATTCTCATATGATTCAATCTCACTGATAATATTTTTGATTGATGATACATATTAAAAGCCTCACACTGAAGCCCAATACACATCCAACCCAGACAACAGGTGTGAAAATGTATATGCAAAACAACATCTGGAGTAACTGTTTCCTAGATCACCGGCTACATATGTTTTTGCTGCCCTGGTTGTCACAGCTCACACAGCTCTGTAGTGACTGATTCCATTTTAAGATATCACACAGTTTTCTTCACTTGGTTGCTGACTATCTATTAGGTCCCTTTGTGATTTTACATCAGCAGTGGTATAAGCCCTGATTAGGTTGGAGTTCAGATTGATTTTAAAAAGTTCTTTTAAAAAGGTCAAAGAAAAACAAGAAGGCATAAAGACTGGGAGGGAAAGACCTATATTTCTTAGCATGGGAGGTGAACATATAGAAAAACCTTTAGAATTTATTACAGATTACTTCTTGATGCAACTGGTAAGAAATGTACAAACCAGGAAAATTTAAGGCATGTCCTCAAGAGTTTCTTGCTTTCTAGAATAATTTTACGCTCTGACCAACTATCCTATTTTATCACAGGGCACTTGGGTAGAGGAACAAACATAAATGGAATCCAAAAATCAAACCAGCTGTTGTCATTAGGAATATTCCCCTCTGCTTCAGTGTTTTCACACCTGCCTGCTACTGTCACATGTACCTGAGATACAAAGCATTGTCACTGCTGCAAGTCTTGTTGCTCATAGAACCTGGAAGATCTTGCATTGTGCATGATTGTTTTGTAAGTGCACAACTCCCCTAATAAAGTTATATAAATATTATTTTAAAAAGCACACCCCTGGCTTCCTCTTGTGTTTTACTGTTGGCTGTGCCTGTCTCTTTCCTGCACACCAACCTACAGCATCAAGATTCTCAAAGTATTGGGCCACTATGACATTTTGTTCTCCTTCATACTGCTAATTTGGCTGGAATAACAACAAAAAATTAGTACAAGACCCAATGCTCTGGAGATTTTAAAATGAAATTAAAACAGGAGAGCAATAAAGAACACACAGCAATCATTGATCCTTGGATCAAGACACTCTCCAATATGCAGAAATTCATGTAAATCCACTGAAAGAGGATGCCATAGCAGGTCTCCCTTCTTCCCTGAAACATTGGTTTCTTAAAATCAGATTGTTTTTGTACACAGCCACTAAATGTTATATTGTCTAAACAGCACTGCCAACTTTAAAAGACAAACACAGGTAGGAAATTTGCTGAAAGAGTCAAGGGGTACCTCTCTGGGGGCACTTGGGAGTGTACCTGGAAACTACAACCTGCTGTGCTGTTCAGTGCCTAAAGTTTTTGCAAAGTCAATGCAAAGTAAGTGTAAAAGCAAATCACAACCAAAATACAGTTTTAAGTAAATCCTGCTTTGTGATCAAGGAAGAGCACTAATGAATCACAGGTAAACAGGAATTCCCTGAAACACTAGTCTGAGAATTGATTTTTTTTCATGATTGAAAAATTGAGTTTCAAATAATTATGCTTTCTTTTTCCTGAATAAAGCTTTCTCCTCATAACTCTCTTTATAGCTTCCTTTATCTGCTTGTTTCTAAGACTATAGATTATAGGATTAAAGAAAGGAGGGACTATAGACTAGAACACAGAAGTGAGCATGTCCTAAATTGTGGGTGAGTTGGAGATAGGCTTCATATACACAGCAGCACCTGAGCTGAGAAAGATGGTCACCATGATGATGTGCGGGACACAGGTGGAAAAGGCCTTTTCTCCCTTGCCCGTTTGGAAACTTGAGCACAGTAGAAAATATATGAATATAAGACATGGTAATGAAGGCAAATCAGCCACCAACAATCACCAATGAAAAGATAAAATGTAAAATTTCATTGTTTAAGGTGTCAGCACAGGAGAGCTTCAGCAGAGAGGGGACATCATAGAAGAACTGATGAACCACGTTGGACTAATAGAAAGACAGCTGGAATGTGTTGCAAGAATGGAATCCTGAATAGGCCAGACCACTGAGTACAGAGGCCAGAGTCATCTGGACACAGACCCTAGGTTTCATGACCACAGGGTAGTGGAGGGGTTGGCAGATGGCCACATAGTGGTCATGGGCCATGATGGTGAGGAACAGCAGCTCTACTGTAGCAAATGCAATCACAAGGAAGATCTGAGCTGCACATCCAGCCATGGAGATTGCTGTGTCATCAACCAGGAAGATGACACATGCCTTGGGGACCCTGACAGAAATGTAGCACATGTCTAAGACAGACAGATTCCTAAGGAAGAAATGCATGGTTTTCCAATGAAAATACATGGAAACTTCCATGAAGTTTCCAATTAAATGTGATCACTGTGACAATGAGAAGATTCCCCATCAGGGTTGCCAAGTACATCAGTAGAAATAGCATCACATGTAAGACTCTGAACTTTCACACATCAGAAAATCTTGTAAGCGGGAATTCAGTCATCTGTGGTGGAGTTGGGCATCTTGGGAAATTTTCCATTGGCCCTGAAGAGTCAGACATATAATCCCTAAGAAACATGGAGGATCCACATGTAGAAGTAATTAGCCTAAGCACATTTATTGCCTCACATTAATCCATTTTTATTCTATTAAATTGTTTTGGCCAGAAGGTTATTACATAAAGTTTCCTCATGCTCCTTTGGTCTCCCAGCTTTTTACACTTGTTTCCAGAATAGGGGTAGCACGTAAAATATATTTACGAACTTGTGTATATGTTTGCATATATTTCTACCATTTACTAATTATAAAATGGATCTACTTGAAGTTAAAAGTTTGCCTGGAAAATTAAAAAATTTTAATATTGTTAATTTCTATGTAACCCTGTCTCATTAGTCATGTTCCATGAATGTTAATATTTATGATAACATGACCTTGTAGAATCTGAGTAGAGATTGGAGGGTACTATTTATTCAGAGCCTATGAAAATATTATAATCAATGAAAATCCATTCCATGACCACTAAATGGTTTCCACTAAATGCCATCATACATTTCTCATGCTTCTCCAGGTATTTCTTGAGTTTACATAGGTGCTTAGTTTTCTGTGTTCGGGATGTAGGCCATTTCCCATCAGAACATACCATGCAGAACTGGGTGGGAGAGAGTGTGGTCTGTGATGTGAACTGTGGACTATGCTTGGCAAGGCCCCAGGATGCATATATCCATTGCAGGTGTTGCACCACATGGATGAGGAATGGTGGTGTGGGATGTTGTTGGGGGTGTGGGCGGTGGGGAACATGGGAATCCCTGTAATTTCTGAGTAATATTTAGGTAATCTAAGCACCTTTAAAAATATATATATATATAACAAATAACATTTATGTAAACAAATGCACATATATGCATATGTATTTATATATCATTTTACAGATATTGGTATGTATTGTGAAAAATTTGATTTTTGCCCACAATAAAAAAAAAATTAAAAAAAAAAAAAAGAATCTCTTGTAACTCTTGATACGTAGATATT
>JAQZBX010036965.1:0-23984 GCA_029593785.1 Cabassous unicinctus
CTTGGCGGTTAGCTAGTGTCTGCACAACTTCAAGGTTCTGATAACTTGGGACACAGCTGCAAGGTTGAGATGTTTTTGCAAGGTCTCTCAAGGGAGGGGAGGTTATGTGCTTCCCAGATAGGACACTCAGGGAACAATAGAAAGTTTTCTTCTCTAAGTTACTTTGGGTAGGCTAATTTTGGAGCTAGAGTACAACAGTGTCAATAAAACCTCTTGTTTTATTCGTATCTGATGAGTTTATGTTGTCTATTAGAGGAAAGGAAGCTGTTCATAGTTTGATCTTTGAACCACGAAATTATCTTAAACTGGGCTAAAACAGATATACTCTGCTTTCAGAATATTGAAAAAAATACATGTTTTCCTGTGGCTTTATCATGGTTTTCTTTTTTACAGTGATATATTTAATTCATGTCTGTTTTGTATTGCATATTGTATATGTGAGTAGATATTTGACACTTTTATTTCTAAATAGCCATCATCCAACATTACTTATTTTAAAAGCCATCATTTAACAGTGATTTGAAATGCCACTTTAATCATATACTTCACAGTTTCATTTTCTGGATCTGTTTATGAATTTTTTATTCCACTGATTTGACTATTTTTGTGCTAGTACAACATTGTTTTAAATATTGTTGTTGTGTAATGTATTTTAATACCTGGTAGGACAAGTAACCACCATTAGAATGGGTTTTAAAACTTTCTTGACTGTAATTTTATGCATTTGCATACATTTTGTAAAATTTCCTCAAAAAATGAATTTGAATTTTCTTTGGAAATAGCCTGAATTTACAGATCAACTTGGAAAAAAATATTACATCTATCCAGAGTAGTGATACATACATTTTGTATTCAACTCATGTGTGCCTCTCAGTAATATTTTACAATTTTTATATGCTTCCTGTGAATTCTCATAAGTTTATTTTTGAACATTTTATATTTGTTGATATTGTTGTAAATGGGATCTTTTCCCCATAATATTTTAAAGCGATTAATGTAGGTATATGGAAGTTTAGTAATATTTTCAAAATGATTTTATAAGCAGTACTTTTATTTACTATCCAACTGCTTCTAATGGAAAGAAAAGAAGTAAAAAAAGAAAACAGTTGCTGAGATGGTCTAAACATTATTGATCTAGTTTGATTATGCCTTTAAAATAAATTGAATTTTTTTCACTTCTAAAATATTCTTAAGAAAATTTCTATTTAAGAAGAGCAATTATGTATGGCTGGGGAAGGATAGAGGGATTGAGAGGTGACTACTGAGGGGTAGGGAGCTTTCTTTTTGGAGTAATGAAAATGCTCTAATATTGATTGCAGTGATGAATGCACAACTCTGTGATTATATCAAATGCCATTGATTGTACACTTTAGAGGACTGTGTGGTTTATGAATATGTTTCGATAAAATTGAGGAAAAGAAAATTCATATTTATCTCTCCCTCTTGAAATTTTGGTACCAAAGATAGTGTTTCAAAGTAAATTAGAATGGTACTGTGCAAAAAGACAATCATTCTTTATTTTAAAAATGTATCTGTGACAAGGCAGAAAGGAAGTATTTTCCTCATATCTTTTTCATGTGTAGGTAGGATATAACATAGCTATCAGGCTTCACCTAAACCTAAGTGATATTACTAACTCAATGTACTGCACAAACTAGGATGGGTGAAAGTTTTTAATCTGCTTTATAAACCTCTCTACATGCTATATTAATATTTTTGTTGAAACAGAAGCAACCAATGTTTTCTTTTGTGCTATAGATGGTTGTAGCTTGAGACAATGACTTCACTAATACCTCTTCATTTGAATTAGGGTATGGATAGATTTTATAATAACTTTCAAAGTAAAATTCACACAAGCTGCAAAATTTGAGAGAATAAAAAGAATTTGTCAATTGGAGAGTTCACATTTTTTTTTAGGTGACAGAGATATTTTCTGTTGCTCTGAATAGATATAGAAGATTGAATGCATAATTTTTTAGATTTCTTAATGGAGCATTTAATTTTTATAGCAGATGTTCTTTTACAACTGGTCTTTTATTATTCTTAATAACCAACCTGCAGTTGTTCAGCTTCATAGTTTGAATTAGTTAATTTTAAAATTATACTAAACATCGAATATGGTGAAAGAACATATGATGATAGTATTTATTCTGGCTACAGACTAAATTTGGTTAATGTCTATATACAAAGAATAGCTGCTGACACATTTAACTAATTAGGGTTTTGGTGGTAACTTTATTCTGAAGGATAATCATTATTATAGGTTCCAAGGCTTTTTCTACCCCACGACAATTCTTTTAATATCAAATGAAGTTAAAAATTCTCAAATGGGAAATGTATACTATTTCTTATTTAGAGGTAGCCATTATAGTAGTAAACTGAGTAAACCTCATCAAAAACAAAAGCACTTCTCTTTTTAATAATACAAGTGGTATACCTAAGTGATTACTTGGAGTTATTTTCAATTAACAAGTATTTATTAAGCATCACATCACATTTCTCTGGAAGAAATATTTATATTTATAATTTGTATGAAAATGTATATTCATTTATTAATTCCTTGATGTAATAATAGTGCATATAGTAGTGAAATATATTAATCTAAATTTGAGTGTTTGCTTTAGTGACTTGTTACTAGTGTGAAATTGTGGAATGTGAAAATATATTAAATGAAGAAATCAAAAGTATTGATCTGGGGGTGCCTAGAAATAATCTATATTGGTGATAAATGTCAGAGAATGCGTGAGTTAAAATGGGCAATTTTCGCAAAGGGTTTTGTTTCTCTTCTGTTTACTACCATTGGAAATACTCACCCAATATCCCTTCAATCTCTTTTTAAACACAGTTTAGAAATTAAGATTGAAGAAATGTAGGAAAGGGAGCAGGTGGAAAAAGACATCAGGAAATCTGTAAAGTGGTTCTTCAAACTTCTGAGACAATTCAAGCCCCAGAGTAAATGCTTAGATCAAACTCGAATGTATACTTAACTTAATTTTACAACAAGTGCTTAGGATATCTGGTGGTTCTTTCCCATCCTCCTGACAAAGGCCAGGTATGAGACCTAGTGAAATGGCTCCTCTATGCCATCTCAATCTAGTTCATCACTGCCAAGCCTTGCCATCAGGACATCAGGACAACACATGATTAAAGAACAAAAAAAGTTGTTTTCACTTTCACAAGCTTCTTTTGATTGACAAATTTAGTTTATTATTAACATTTTATCTAAATTCTTTGAGGTTCCTTCTAACATTTAATGGTATTCTTAAAAGTTTAATTAATATTGTTTTAATTAATTAAATTACTGCTTCTAAACAAATTTAATTAATATAATACACTATATGTAGATTAGCTATATCCAAGAGAAGAGATGTTATACATAATTTATTAAAAGGTGAATTTGGTAACTCAGTTAACTAGATGGAGAATCATTATCCCCAAATGTTCATAGTTAATAGATTACTCATCATTCCTTCCTTGTTCTGTACCTAAACTACCTCCGATTCCTTAACTGTCTAATTTAATTAACGGTCTCCACATTATCCTGCTTTCAAAATCTCAAAATGGCCTTCGATTCTTTATCTCTTTTAACCCTCACATTTAAGCAGTTCCCAGCTCTTGTTTTTCCATTATAGTTTCTTCTATTTTCCCTTTCTTTCATTTCAAAACTATTGTGATAGCTTTCTATCCTGCTTCTTTCTTGTATAGAGACACAGGTTAATGCTCCTTAGCTACCCCATTTTTCATGCTCAAAAGTTGTCAACAGTTCTACATTATTTACAAAAAGATTTCTAAATTTCCTCGCCTGACATCCAGGAACTTCCACAATGTTTCCCAAATTGACATTTCCAAATATATATATTTACCATCACCACACTTTTCCAAATTTACTTTGCAATATCTCTAAAGTGATTCCTGTGGGTCCAGTCCAACTGATATATTCACATTATGGATCTCTGTTCAGGCATTTTCCAGGCAACAGGACTCCTATTTTTGTCTTCTGTATCCATCCACATCTTCATATTTTTTCAAAAGTTTTGCTGAATCCACACATCCTCATTATGATCTCAAATACTTCCTGCTTTTAAATCAGTGCATTGCCAATACTATTTCCTTGACATCTCTATATTTTTTGGGTGACTATATTGCTAATCTCAGGTAGTTTCATTATCTTCAGATCATGATTTGAACTGAAATAAAAGAGACTCAAACATTACTCTTACATTGCTATTCCTTTTTCTTAAGTCCTTACTTTTGTTTCATTCTGCATTTGGTCTATGTGCTTTGTTTTAATTTGTTTTTCTATTGAACTTTCTCATTGGAAGGACGAGCTTTCTAAACTCTTGCATACCTAAGACTGTATTTCTGTTGCTTTGGCTTGGCTGGGTATGAACCCATTAGTTATAACTAGTCTTAGTTTGTTATTCCAGAAATAAGTTTCATAAGGGCAAACCTCAAGATTGAGTGCTTGGCTTATTAGCATATTTCTTTTTATGAGGCAAGGCTCATGTGTTTCAGAGTTTATTTTCATATGTTTCCTGTTATAAGTTTAGATGGGGATAATTTATGTTTCCTGAAAACAAATGGATTTTAGATTTAGTCCTTGCAAAGTTCTTTAATTAGAGTTTCAGTAAATTGGGAGCCCCTATTGCTTGAGAGACTAGCAGAACATCTCCAGGAGGGGAAGTTTAATAGTTCTTTGCTTTTCTTCCCTGGTACTTCTAGGGGCTGTATAGATACTTTTTTTCATTTTATGCCCAGAACACTCTGAAGAGCATCAGGGTATTACATTAACCTGTACATAGTGCTAAGATTTCATTCCCTATTTTAGGTTCCATGTTAAATAAAGCTGTGTTAGGTTGCTAAATAAATTGATTGGACAAGTTAAATCAGATAGTGTACTATAGAAAATTTAAATTTTGGACCAAATTAATCTCTCTTTCTTTGGTTTCCACATAGAAATTAAAGTCCTAAAATACAGATAACATTTCCCTTTATCCTGTAGTCTGATTTACCTTAGTCTTAACCAGATCAGGTGCACTTACATTTTCAATGGAAATTTGATCCCTTCTTCAGCTTCTTCAATAATTGCTGCATGAAGTCCTTTTATAGAATTAATGCCGCTTCTTCAGTACCTCCTGAGCTGCAGAACTCCAACTCTGAATCTCAGGCATCACAGAGATACTTAAAGTTCTAGGGAGCTACCAGGTTACACACAAAAAGCAAAGCTCCTTAAATTTTATGAATATAACCAAAACCTAAGAACAAATGTGACTGTTGCAAGAGCTTACAATCTAGGCCCTAATTCCCTTATGAGCATTTTCCAAATGAAGCTATTTCCATAAATAAAAACATTTGACAACTTATTTTGAGGTCATCAAGTACAGACCATAGCAGAAGTTTTCTCCTTTCTCATCTTTATGTTTTTACCAGGGTTAAGCTAATTAACAAGTAGACCATAATTTGTATTCTTCCCTTGTTTCTCTTTTGAAGTTCTCTTTGGTTGAAAATGAAGTTTTGACCTGTACCTGACCACATGCACTTTTAGAGAAGTGTCAGTGTAAATCAATGGAAATTTGTTTTTTTCTATGACATGTAACGTTAAAAAAAAAAATAACTAAAACCATGACCAGCAATACTATACTGTTGTCTAATATCATGTAGATCAGTATCAGGACATAATATAGACAGGGAGAACATTGTTAAATTTTTAAGAATTTTATATGATCTTTAAATATTTATATGACCATTCAGCTATATAAATTTGACTAACAGAAGGTTAGAAAATCCCATTTAATTTTTATAACACTTCCCATGTAATTTATAAGATATCAAATGAACCTAACTATTTTTGGCACCTCACGTTTTATAAGGTGAAAGAACAAATCCTTTGCAACAGTTTGGAATAAAAAGACATTCACTTGGATTTGATTTTGGAAAGGCAAATTCTTAAAAGTTGTCAGATTTAACATTATGGTAAACAGGAAAATCAGTCACTGTGAGACAGTATTTGGTTTCCTGTTTAATTAAAGTGATTATAAAAGAGTAAAATAGGAGTTAATATGTTTGTAAGAAATGACTTAGTTCTTTTAAAAGTAAGAAAACTTTTCTTCCAAAACAATAAATGATAAGATTAGCATAAACATCAAAGAGGATATTATTCAGCTATGACATAGAAACTGTGTCTTCTAGGCAGAATACTCAGATGGTTAAGAAAAACTTTTCATAACTTCTCACCAAGAGCAGAATAAAAAACCGAGAAAATTTCGTTATTTTAACAGAGTGAAAACCAGATTTTAGTTTTACATGAATACACAGTTTGATACAAAAGCTATTAAAAATATATTATGAACAAGCTTATCAAATCTTATTCAGCATTGACCAGAACAAATAAAATTTATTTCTACAAACCCTTCATAACTTTTCATATCCACTCAGGCTTTGTCCTATATAGTCTTTTCTCATTCTGTGAAAACAAGTCATTTTATTTTTAGTTAAAACTACTTTTTCTTTTTTTTAACAAAGCATATCCTGCATACTTTAAATTACTAAAATGATCTTACTGTCTTAAAATATCCTATAAACCACAATTATTCTTAAAGTTTGTCAAAATATCATAATTCCATTAAATACACATTTACACTTTTTATTTTCTTAAGATCTAATAGATATAATGACAACTTATTTTATAAATAACGCTGTGTAAATTTAGGGAGAATGAAATTGTATGCTTGTATTATACTTAACAATGATAGCTCAGAGGACATAGCTATTTTAGGGGATGATTTCTGGAAATATTGCTTTCCTCAGTTTACCATTTTATCAGTATTCCAGTGAGATATATTACAATAATTTCCAAAACAGCTTTCTGTAAGCAAATAGGGACGACTGATTTAAAGGTATGATTTAATTGCAGGCTTATAAAAGCAGCCAGCATTTCTCTTTTTTAAAAATATTTCTAAAAGCATTGTTTGGTTTAAAAGTTATCATAGAAACAGGATAGTACTAGAATTTTTTGCTGCATTTTTGCAGCTGTATTTGCGTCATGATTATCAGTGTTTTTCTCTGTAGTTGCCTAAGAATGACCAGGAATTTTAATTATAGCTAAAACCTTTGATCATCCAGCAATTTCCTTAGCTCAAGGAATTAAAAAAAATTTTTTTTCCTGCAGTGGAGGTTAAAAAAACCTCTTTGTTTTCATAATATCTTAAAATTATGAACAACTCCCAAAAGCATACTGACTAACAAGCTCTGGAAAATATACTATAATTGTCTAATTTGTCCCAAGCATAATCCAGTAAAACTTTTCCATAGCTTTCAAGGACATTTACCTGTTGGACCTTTTGAAATTTGGCCATTGGATTTTATGTCATTCTCCACTCCAAGGCTATAAATATGTTTAATGATTTGTCTTCTATGGCAACCACTGCAAAGATATTATTAGAAAAAATAATTCCAAATTGGGGAAATACAGTCCCTAGCGCTCCTAATCTCTAGGCTAGTAGAGTGATTTTTTTTTTCCTTTAAGATTTATTTATTTATTTATTTATTTTATCCATTTTAACCCCCGCCCCCATTTGCTGTTTTGTGTCCATTTGCTGGGCAATTCTCTGTGTCTCTTTCCTGCCCTCTCTTTTCCTCCTGTCTTCACTGGGATTCAATCCTGGGAACCTCTGATGTGGGAGAGAGGTGTTCTGCCACCTACGCCACCTCAGTTCCTAGTTTTTCGGCACATCTCATCTTGGCTCTCACCTGTGTCTCTTTACTGTTATGTCATCATCTTGCTGTGTGGCTCGGCAGGGCCTGGCAGGCTTGCACGCATGGCCTGGTGGCACGCTTGCGCACAGAGCCTGTGGGCTTTCCCGCACACGGGACTGGGGGCACGCCCACGTGTGGGGCCTGGTGGCCCATGCGCCTTCCTTTTTTATTTTATTTTATTTTTTTAATTTTAATGGGAGGTCCTGGGGATTGAACCCAGGTCCCTCCATAAGGCAGACGGACGCCCAACCATTTAAGCCACATCCGCCCCCTAGTAGAATAAATTTTAAACTAAACCTACACTTCCCCCATTTTTCTGTACCTAACCTTCACCACCATAGTGGTTCATTAACTGGTTCGTTCATATTTGGCCAAGGTTTAAGAGGCCCTAGGGACTGGGAAGGGTGGGACAGAAAGAACGCAGCCTGGTCCGCTGAATTATTTTATAGGTTCCAAATGAGGGCTGTGCGATTTAACACAGATAAGGTAGTCGTAGTATTGATCATAGTCCTTATAGCCTCATTTTAATTGTTTTCAATTATCAGATCTATTTTCCCTAAAGATGTGACCCAGACAATTGGAAAAGTCTCTGCTGTTTCCTGAGGCAGCCCTAGTAGTTGCATTGAAAGGCACTTTGCTTTCTTAGACGGTAAAGAGCATTAGGGGAGAGGGTGCTGCTGCCTTTGGGAATTTCCAGGTGGTTTCTTTCCAACTTCCAGGTAATTTACTGTAATTACAAGTACTAATGTCCTGAACACTGGTGCCTAGAGAGTATTTTTATTATTATTATTATTATTTAGCTGCTATTTTTAGCTTGAGAGGATTTCTCTTTTCTCAGTTTTTCCTTCCAAATAGTTTTGTCTATCTAGATTTCTGACCTTCACCAAAAATCCAGTAAATTAATTGGTAAAGATCTGAATATCCAAGCTCATAAATCTGAAATGATAAGATTGAATTTTGGACAAAACCCACTGAGTCTTCAGTAGGATTTGGGAAATCTTATTAAAGAAGAGGAGCTAGGCTAAGCTAATATACAGAAAGGAAAAACAGGATTTAAAGTGTGCTAGAAGCTTGGCTTCCTCAAATTCTGGGACTCCAAGAGTATTAATTTATATATGCGCTGTTATTTATAATCTTTATTTATCTTTAAGCAATTTGAATCGAGCTTTCCTAGGAATTTTTATTTGTTAATTTGGCATTACCACTCAGAGGTAGGAAAATATATATCAAACAAACAGAAAGACACCCACAGGAAGTCAAACACAGGAACACAGCAATACAGAAATATAAAACTTGCTAGTTGGAACCATAATTTTGCACCTTTTCTGCAAATTCTTTTTCTGAAATAAAGACATAAATGATTGAACTTGTGGGATTTTTGCCTCATTTCTCTTCCTTTTTACAATATAAATCTAACTGGAGAGAAATATTATAATTTTAAAATTCATCTTTAGGCCAGTGTTCCCCAGAGTCTAATTTATACTGGGGCCAGGCTGTGTTACAAAGAATATCACCTTTTTCTTTTTCGTTGAATAAAACATAGACCAATTATCAAGAATGCATTTAAAAGGACTGCAGTCAGATATACTATTAACATTTCCCATGATTATCCAAAAACAACAATTAACTTTACAACATTAACAAGTATTATTACAAACATAGTACCAGATTTTACATAGTACCATAATTTACAATGATCCAAACAACCCAATAACCGAATCAGAACCAGATCAGATATGGAGGTAGGGGCAGAGGAGGTCTTGGAGGAAGGAGGGACTTGGGGACTTTTAACCCCAGATGGGGACTCAAACCCCATGCAACCTTCCTGGCCTCAACTCTATTTTCCCTCTTATTCACAGATTAGATGTCCTGAACCTGGAACTGTTTCTTATCTCGAAATAAGATCATGTCAATGGGTCTGTAATACTAGCAGGAACGAGAGAGATAGATGGTCAAGCCTCTAGACTAACAGGTCTAAGTTGCCACTTAGGATCAGTAGCCAAACAAGCCTCTCCCATTGGGGCCCCAGGGCCTCAGGCAAGAAGGATGTGGGGACCTTCAGTGTCCCTTTGTGGTCACCATATTATTGCCAAGCAAGGGCTCATTGCCTGAAAGTGCACAGAAATTAATGCTGTGACACCAGGATTTCGAGAAAAGAAAGACATTTTTTATTTTTATTTTTTTTATTGCAGGGCAGCCAAGCAAGGAGACAGGAGAAAAAACTCAAATCTGTCTTCCTGAACCTAAAGACCTTAAGGTTTTTATGGGATCAAACAAAGGGCAGTAGAGATAGTGACACTGGCAGACATTGATTGGTTATGTTTCAGTTATGGTCAATAGGGAATGTGTAAGCGCAGACCCAAGAAACCCTTGAAAGCTGACAAAAGCCAGCTGGTGTAAGCACCAAGTGGCTGAAAGAGGGCTTCAGATGAGGGCAAGCATGCGGGAATAGCTTACAACAGTGCTGTAAGTTGCTCAGTTAACAAGATAACAAGTAAAGAAATAGAAATAGTCTAAAGGAATGGACTGAAAAGAAGGATAAGCATTTGGGTATAGTAGGGTTGTAAATTGCTTACTTAATATAAAATAACAAGTAAAGAAATGGAGATAAGCTAAATAAACTGGCTTTAAGTGAGGGGCAATTAAGGCACCTGGTTATAGCAATGTTATAAATCCCACGGTTAACATAAATTACAATAAGTAAATCCGCTGTAGTCAGTGGTTGGCAATATCTTCACACTGGTTTTTCCTGCCCACGATTTCACCAGGAAGTGGTAAAATCGGCATTTGAACTCAGGCCCCAGTCACTATGCTATACTACCCTGGTGCTCAGGGGCTGTGAAGACTTTAAAGCAAGGTATGGTGATAAAAAGTGAGGAGAGCTGCTTTTTAAGCAGGATGGTCAGGGAAATGCCCTTCTGGAGAGGGCTCATTTCAAGGGAGCCCTGAATGAAATGAGGAGGTGAGTCTCAGGATTATTCATGAAAGAACCTCCAGTTTGGAGAGTGCTGGCATGTTTAAGGTACAGCACAGGGAAGAAAGACATGCAGCCGGGGTCTACATCACACGAGGCCCCGAAGACTTTCTTATGACTCATCGGTGCCATTGGTCCCTCCCGCCTGTTGAGGTTATTGCAGTTTTCTGCGTTCATCTAGCTCCTCTATTGAAACGTTTTCAGAGGTCTTCTCTTCCTGTGACTTTTTCCTTGCTTTGGCATGTTTCTTAAAGGCACTCCGTTTTATTTTCTTGTTTGCCCATTTGAGGTAGAGGGGCGACCTCTCCAGAGCCCGTGTGGGCGTGTTGCTTCTCTGTGATCCCTTTCCTTCTCTACTCCTTTGTTTGGCCCTTCACAGAGTTAGAAGACAGCAGATGAACGCACACAGCTCCGAGCCCATCTTCTGGTGTCTTGGAGGCTTTCCTTTGCTGCAACATTACTGCTCTGCAGTGGGATCTCTTCTCCTACTCCCACTGTGAGCCAGCCAGCTGGGCTCTATATTCCTTCAGGAAGTAAAGGGAAATTAATGACTACACGTAGACAGCCTCCTGGGCCGTGCTATAGGCAAGGCACAGACAGGAGAGGGTTTGTACAAGAGCGTCATGAGAATTGCTTTATTCCACGTGCTTCTCCTCTCCTTTATTTACCGCCTATGTGCTGCAGTCTGCCACTGGATTTGTGAAGTGGGGCACTAATGGTAGTGGTGGGGTGTAGGGGTGGTGGTGGCAGAGAGAGGCTCTTGCTGCCTCAAGAAGCAGTGGCGTGCAGTAGACGGGCTCTTAATAATTATTTTCTTTCTGGCATTTCTTAAAATGATGTTCACGTGCACAGCCCACTTCCCTGTGTATATCTATAGGGACTGTGCAATTCCCTATGTGCTAGAGGTAACTCCACCCCTTTCTTTCCTAATCATTAAAGGGGTGTCAGAATGCTAGGACTAATGCAATTTTAAATGTAATTGAGCTCAAGCGTATCTAATATTAGTGAGAAACCACTTGCAACTCACCATGCAGCTGGCTTCAATGCTCAGCTACTCAGTTTTCTCTAAGGTTGGGGAGGGGGCTGTGGGGCACGGGAGGCAAACAGCAGAGAGAGGTCCCTCTGTAAGATCTTTCTGCATAATTTCAGGTGTGCAGGTTCTCTTCTCTGGGCACTTCACAGGTATACTTTTTAATCCACTTTAAGCCTTTAAAACGTACTTCCCAGAGCCGGGAAGTGGGCTTACTGTAAGTACTTACTTTAGATGATAATAGTTTTCAAATTTTTTCCTCAGTATTCATAGGCATTTTAATGGGAAATTGGAAAAGTCTGAATCAGAGATACCTACCTAGATGACAGTTCATTTCATTGAGTTTTAAAAACTTATGTCAATTCAATTAAGCTAGATTTTTCATTTAAAGTGCTGTAGATTCAAAGCTATATTTAAAGATCTCTATTAATCTGAGTCAATAAAGCTCTGAACCAAATATTTTTTCTGTATTTATATAGGTGCCATATATTAATTTATGTATATCTAAAACTAGAGTTGTTTTTTAAATGCATTCTTTTTAATGCACTTGCAAGGCCTGATACCCAAACCCACAGAACTATATAGAATATTTTAAAAACTGTCCTAATTAACTTACATATTAGTAAATATTAATATGTAAATATATTTATACATTTATTATTATATATAACTATTTTATTTAAATATACTTAAAACTATCTAAAATAATTTGAATTTTATGATTAAATAATTATATAAACTTAGTTTTATATGGTTAAATAAAATATTTAATATATTTTAAAGTTTTGTTTAAATCTTTTTAATGGTATATATAATATTTTAAATGCTGTTTTATTGATTTATATTATGAAATAATTGGAACACAGATAATTAAATACTATGATTTTCTTTGGAGACTCTTACTTTATTAAAGAGGATAATTGATATGTAGAGAATATATAACATTATCTTTTTAAGTGCGTGATAATATTTTTTATGAACGGGTGGCACATTATTCATGCAAACAAGGAATTAGTTATTTCAAATCCCTCCTAAAGCAAATCTTGGGTGGCCAGTCTTGGTTGCATCAAAATTTTCATCAGAGTGGGAGGTTTGTCTAGCTTATATATACAGACTTTTTTCTAACCTATTACCCCTTTGTATAGCTCTGCTATGGGATACACCAATTCTCAAAAAACTCTGAAGATTCTTCAGGGAGGTAGGGGCAGATACTTTCCAACTCATTCTCTGTGCTCTGAATTAGGGCAGACTCAGGCCCGATAACAGGGAAGGGCAATGAATTCCTGAAAGAGGTTTTCAGGGTGGAAACAGCAATGGGACCAGGGCCAAGCCCTGGCTGTGGACTTGGAGGGGAAGTAGGGAACAGAAGGAGCTGGTTATGTAGGGAGCTGAGGCCACCCTGCTTGGGGGATGCCCCACAGCTCAAAGAGTAGTGACCAGGGCTGGAAACCTGGCTCAGGCAGAGAGATGTAACATGTTCATCAGTGTCTGGAGCCCTTTGCCTGTGGAAGGGTCTGGGCTAGGGTGTTAAAGGACTGTTGACTCAAAGTTTCAGTCTACCCCTACTTTATTAGTGACATGATCCACCAATGATGATGATTCTGAAGATGATGATGATGATAGCAGGTGACCCAGAGTTTACTATGTGTCACATACTCTTTTAAGAGCACAACATGCATTATTTAATTTACTTTTCACAAAAAGGATATGATAAAGTATTATTAATTCCATTTAACAGATGAAGAAACTGAGGCACAGAAAGTATACTTACTTATCTAAACTGGTAATTGGTTGACTCTGCCTCCTTAGCTTATATTCTTAAATTTAGATTATTGCCCCTCTCTATTCAGAAGCAGTGACCTTCAGCTGTAGACAGTGCATTCAACTATGACTACACCAGATATCATTCTCTGTATACCTCCCATGTCCAGCTGAACTATTAAGCAGCAGAGAGAGTATGACATTAACAGGGATGGAGTAAGTCTTGGAAGGGAGGGACAGGACCTCCTGCTGCTATTGATAAGTGATCCCTAAACATCACCATATAGGACCTGACTGAGGTATGTGTTTTGCATCCCAAATTGTAAAGAGGGATGCCTGGGATGAAATATGGATCAATCATGTATCTATGCATATGACAATTGACCATCTATGTTTAAGGTGGTTCAGACAGCAGATAACCATCTTTCATCATTGACGATAATGAGATTACTCTTGGAAAAGCCAATTTTGTCTGAAGATGCAAGTCTAGAGGCTTGTACTGTGCACAGTCTGCCTGGCTGTTAATAACTTATAGACCATGTGCTTTGAAGCTTTCAGAAAATCTCTAGTTGTCTTAAGAAAACATCTGCTCTTGTCATTTTCTTTCCGCTATTTTTCTACAGCATGCCCCTCATCAGAGGGAACCCACAGACTATAAAGGCTGACACGAGGTACTATCGGTTTCCAGTATGCATAAGAATGTGCATCAATTTATGTTACTTTGAGTATCTTGCTTATTTTATTTCCTTCATTTCCCCAAACTTCACTATAAGCATCCAACGACATTTTGCTTCTTTTAAAACGATACTTCAAAACAATATTGAATACATTTATGAGACAAATATTAAAACTATCAAAATCCAAACAGTATTCTTTTCTCAAATAGAAGGTTATTGCACATATGTATATATTTTCAGATCTCCCTTTTCAGTGGCATATTTTAAAATGTGTTTTAAGCAAAAACATCTTTAAATTACACACATTCACTACGATAAAGGAGGCAACATAAGTGGATCACCATGAAGCATCCCTAAAGTACCACACATATTTGTCAGGATAGCCATTTGTTGTAATCAGTAATACCAGAATCTCAGTGGCTCAACACGATAAAGATTGATTTCTTTATAAATGTCACAGTTCAGGGCAGGTTAGTGAGGCTGAGGGAAGGCACTTTTCTCCATGTAGTTATTGAGGAACTCAGATTACTTTCCAATAGTGATTTTGCCATCCCCTAGGGCCTCACAGTTCCCTATTGTGTCTGGCTAGTCAATGAGGGAAGAGAGAAAGCTCGAGACATCCAGCAGGAAATCTTTTAGAGCCAGGCCTGGAAGTGCCACCCAATACTTCTGTTGACATTTCATTGACCAGAACTCAGTCATGGCCACATCTAACTACAAGGAAGGCTGGGCAATGTAGCTGCCTGCCCAGGAGGAAAAGGGATACAGTTTGGTGAGTTAGCTAGTCTCATATTTCTCTTTAAGGAGAAACTCACTTTAGTGACTGAGTGAGCCTCCTTTCTCTAAGCCTTGTGAGTGTGTCTCTTGTGGAGGGAGTCAGATCTCCAAGCAGGGAAAACATAAAAACTTACTCAACCACCTCACATTATAGACAGACACCTCTTTAATCCTGTGCACCCTCCATGTGAACGTGAACTCCTGGAGACCAAGGGTTGTATGGTTATCTAACTCACAGGTCCTGCTTTTAGGAATGTTAATAGTTCCTGGATTTTCCCTTCTTGTCACCACTCCTGACTCTTCATGTTTTCCATCCTGCCCCCAAGTTCCTCAGGGCTCTCACTTTCCACTAATTGCCCAGAGTAGTTGAACATAGGTCGATGTTAGGAGAAAAACAATTTTTTAGATGAATTCACACTAAGATATGGTTAATTGCAAAATTAAACTCCCAAATGTAAAATTCCCTTGATATTCTCATTCTTATTCCTGACTCAGACAGGTTCAAAGTGCCCATGAAGACCACTGATTTCCCCAAGTTTTGACGTTAACTCGAACACGGATTTCCTTGATCTCTTTGACCTGTTGTTATCTTCTTGTCTAGAGTGAGGCTCTTTTGCTTTTCCTCTAAGAATTAATAACTACAAACTCCTGGGCCATTGTTCTAATTATCTGGCATTCTGATTTCTAACATCCATGGGGAGCTTAAATGCTTGATTAACTGTTTTAGTCTGCTGGGCTGCCAAAAGCAGATACCATAAATGGTTTGGCTTTTAGCAATGGAAATTTATGAGCTTACAAGCTTAGAGTTCTGAGGCTGTGAAATGTCCAAATCAAGGCATCATCAAGACAATACCTTCTTCTGGAAGACCGCCTGCCAGCGATCCCAGACTCCTCTGTCACATGACAAGGCACATGGTATCATCTGCTGGTTTCTCCCTTCTCTTTGGGTTTTATGGCATTCTCTCTCTTTGTATGAATTTCATTCTTTTATAAAGGGCTCCAGTAAGAGGATTAAGACCCACCCTGAATGAGGTGTGTCACATCTTATCTTAAGCTAAGATCTTACTCACCAAAAGATACTACTTAAAATGGGTCCACACCCACAGAATGGATTAATTCTAAGAACATACTTTTCTGCAGTATATTCAGCTTCAAACCATCACATTTATCCATTCATAACCCCATTACTTTTGGGGCCTCCATTTCTCATCTCTGGTCTGTTCTGCTGGCTGCTACCCTAAATATGGAATGACTTTCCATTTTAAGCCAACTGTTAATGGCAAAAGAATATCATCAACAGGCAGAATTTCTAAAAGAGGTAAAATGAATATGTTTAGAAGGTTATGAGGGAGGCATTATTGTGCAGAAGATCTTTCCTATAGTCCACACCATATTCTTGGTTGCCACCAGTGGTGTCTGATCTGCTTGTGTTTGTCATTTAGCTAGTGCTGGATATGAAGGCAGGAAAGGAGAGTTCTTATGGCTCTCCAATTTCTGTCTCTTCCTAAGGAAATAGGGGAGTCTGTTCTTTTAGTAAAGGACCTAAAAGATGGGCAGCCTAACCTAACTTCACTCATCCAAATTTCATCCCATTTCCAGCTTTCACATCCAGGGAAAGTGTTCAAGTCAAAAGGAGACCCAATTCTTCACACACTTAGGTTATTGGAGCCTTTTGGTAGAAAGTGGAAGAAGCCCAGCCCCTAAATGCTCCAGGGATCTTCAGATAGTTGCTAGAGACATTTAGTCGTACCTTATTCTTCCTGAAACTAACTTCAGAAATTCCTCCATAATTCTCATTTCTTTGGACCCTCTTCTCCCCACCACCACCTCTTGCTCTTAACCTGTTCCTTCATGCTATGAGGCTTTGTCAGAAACTGCTAGCTGACCAACAATTCAGTCTTCCTTTTTCATAGGCACAAGATAGACTTTATTTCCCAGTCTCCCTTGTACATAAATGTGCCCATGCCCCCACGTTTCCTCCAGTGCAAGTGGGTGTGTGCCACTAGAAGCCTAGCATAAAATCCTTCCCCATATATTTCTTCATGCTAACACCTCCTTCTGGCCAACTGGGAGGTTGAATGCCAGGGTGACTTTGGGGCCACATATTGAAGAGGGCAGAGAATTGTGACACTGGGTCCCTGAATGGCTATGTAAAAGAGAGCTTCCCCCAATGTCCTAAACACTAGCCCCTAATTATGTGGGAAATTTTTTACTTGCTCTTTAAGGCAAAGAAATTTTGGGATTTTCAACTTAATCCATTCCTTGTGTGTGTGTGTGTAACCATTGTAAATAAGATCTCTTGAAGATGTTATTTTTTTTTAAAGATTTATTTAATTTATTTATTTCTCCCCACCCCCCTGTTTGTGCTTGCTATGTCTGTCATTGTGTGCTCATCTTCCTTTTTTAGGAGGCACTGGAAACCAAACCCAGGACTTTCTATGTAGGAGGGAGGCACCTAATCGCTTGAGCCACCTCCGCTCCCTGCTTTGTTGTGTCTCTCATTACGTTTTCCTTCTTGTGTCTCTTGTGTCATCTTATTGTTTCAGTTCACCATACCAGTCCTTTGCATCAGCTCACTGTCTTGCTCGTCTTCTTTAGGAAGTACTGGGAACTGAACCCCAGACCTCCCATCTGGTAGGTGGGAGCTCAGTCACTTGAGCCACAACCACTTCCCAATGCTATTTCAGTTAAGGTGTGGCCCAACTCAATCAGAATGCATTTTAATCCTATTACTGGAGACCTTTGTAAGCAGAATGAAATTAGATAGAGAGAAAGCCACAGAGTGAGCAGCCAGAAACTGAAGTCACTGAAACCAGGAAGAGAAGGGAGGGCCAAGAGAGGCAACCATGTGCATATGGTTTTGTCATATGATAGAAAAGCTAAGGACCAAGAATCGCTTGCAGCAGCCCCAGAATGCCAGAGTCTTTGGGGAGAAAGCATCACCTGCATGATAACTTGATTTGGATTTTCCTAGCCTCAAAACTGTGAGCCATTAAATTCCTACTGTTTAAGCCAGCCCATTGCATGGTATTTGCTTGAGTGGCCAAGGAATCTAAACACCATGCCTTCTGATGGTTTCTGATACCCAACAGGGGCATAATGTTATCAGAGAGACATGTGCCAATTGGTAACCTCCTGATATGCTTCCCCTAAGGTGTTCAATGCTACAACTCTGCCTTGCAAATTCTGGAGTTATAGAGATCTGGTTCTAACCCAGTCCTCAAAAAAGCAAACAATAACAGCAACAACAAAATCAAAATAACAGTAAGAACAACAAAACAAGCTGAGGATTGAACCTGGAAAAGAGAAGAGGCTTTATTACCATTATTTTCCCTTCAGAAGGTGGAATGGGGTAGGTGCAGTTGGGGGAAGTATTTGACAGTACAAATTAACCCAAGTGTAGAGAAACACTGTTCACAGTTTGGCTCTCAATGAATGTTGCTTAAATTAAAGTGAATCAACAGGCAGAGAAGTGCAGGATAGGTTAAGGTTAAGTAGAGCGAAATGGAGAACAAGAACCTGGGGAAGAAAATATATTTGGCCAATTGGATGTCCTGTGAAAATAAATTGATGATGTTGATTTTCCTATGAACCTAGGAAACTATCTTTGAGGTCAGTTTCCAAAGAGGAAATTCAAAATAAGCATTCTGGGCAATGGCTACAGCCCCAAAGAAATGTTTAAAACTTCCAAGGGATCACAGAAAGCCATGTTCTTTTAAATGCATGTATTATAGTACAATTGATAAAAGAAATCTTTCATTTCTTTACAATCTCATTATGTTCATTCTTTAAAAAGTTTCAAGAAGAAACGAGTGTTTTAGTGATGGCTGCACTTCACTATTGTAAGACAAACGCAGGGGTTGAGTCTGAATTGAAAAGATTTTTGATTGTGTAGATTCAAGAGCAGACCCCAGATTGTGTGTCTTTGAGTTTGATCTCCATTCAAGCCAAGCTCTGAGGCTTTTGACATTGTGAAGAAATAGTAACAGATCAAAGGATAAAAAGAAAAATCACTGCAGATAAAATTCGGTTCACACATTTTAAAGGCAGGTATATCTTATATACCATTGGAGTATAGGGTCAAACTGCTACTGCTGATGAGATGGCAGCTCAAGAAAGCAGAAAACATTTTATGTTTTGATGACAGTAGAATGACCAACACACTGATCTTTAATCCCTGTGTTTGCTAGAGAGAAAAAGTAAAGGAAGGCAGCAAAACAAACGCTCATATAGCAGTTTCTCGAAAAGCCATCTGTAAGCTGACTTTCCCCAAATTCTTCTTGGAGCCGCCAATGAAAATTCTACCCCATCCAATGAAAGTGTTCTTTTCTTTCCTTTGCCGAGGTTAAAAATACAAAAAAGAAATACGTTTGTTCAGGACACTCTTACTATATCATATTAAATTCAGCTTTATAGAAGAGACCCATAGTAAGATTTTCCCTCATTTATTTATAACCATTGAAAGTTTTTATGTTTTATTAGTATGCTTCTAATAAGTAGAATTGTAAAATGTTGGATTCTTAACGTCAGTGGAGGTCTTAGAAGTCATTTAGTTAACCTCTCTACATCATCCCTGCCAAATGATCACACAGCTACAGTTTGGGCTAAACATCAAATTTTGCTTCCTTTATATTTACATATACTGACTTGTCAGGAAGGTAATCTGTCATTAGGATGACAACTGCTCTAACACCCACCTACTCATTTCAGAGGTAATTTGTGAGAGATTGAATGAGTCAGATATAAACAAACTTGGAAGGAAAGGAAGAGAGAGAAGAAAAGAATGGAAGAAAAGAAGGAAAGGAGAGGGGAAGGAGGGAGGGAGAGGAAAAGAGAGGTGTGAGGAGAGGAAGTGAGCAGAAGTATTGATGATGATGATGTATAGAGATTAACAGCTGCTTTTACTATAGTAATTCTAAATTAGATACATTGGAAAAATTATGAATGTTACTTTAAAAATATAACATTGGAGTTTAGAGGCAAGAGGTAAAAGAAGAGAATAAATAGAAATTGCTATAGAAATCAGTAAACACCTTGTATTTCTTGATTTTCTTTTAAGACTCAAGATTGCTTTTTATTCTGACAGCTGCTGTTTTGAAGGAAAAAAAAATATCCACCACTCCTCAAGTCTCTGTCTATTTGTAATTTCCCCCCAGAGACCTGGTGAATTGTGTGGCATTCTTCCAGAGGAAGATTGCTCAGCTAAGAAGTAGAGAGAACTCTAGGCTTGGTAAACTTCAGCTCTCACAGGGCTTTCCAAAAACACACCTCTGTGAGGTTTTTTTGTGGTTCTATGGCCCCCATGTTGTCATCTTTCACATAGGCTGGCTGTCACGACTACAACAGTATGATTTCATGGGAATGGACTGAAGGATCGACAAAATAATTTACATCCTATTTTATGACTTCTTTCAGTACAATACCTGAGCCATGCCTCCCTGGTTACTAATTCCTATGGGTTTAAAGCTATTTATACTGATGATTGCATTATTGACTAAACATTTCTCTTTGCCACTTAATATGGTTTAGAAAGTGAAATCTATGTTTGCCTTATGTTAAAAAACAATTACTTTCAAAATTTGCCACTATATTGTAAGGACTTAATAAGTTAAAAATGAGTAATACATACTGTGGCAATTTATTGATTCTGTGCCAAAAAGTATGCAAGACGCTTTAATTATGTTACCGCATTTATCGATTTAGTCTTCACAATAATCTTGTGCAGTACATATCGTTGTAACATCCACTTTATGATTAAAAAATCTGGGGCTCACAGAGTTTAAATAACTGTCTCCAAACCTCCTACTGCTTAAGTGGCTAATCCAGGAATTGCACTCACCTCTGTTTGACTCCAAAACCCAGGTATTTCCACTACCTCATAATTTATGGTATTGATAACACTGCTAAATTTCTTGGTAAGTCTAAAGCTTACATCTGCTTATAATTACCCCTGACCTTCAGTTGGTCATAATGACTTTGCAAAGTGGACGATGGATGCACTGGCTTCTACCTCAAACCAGCAGGAACTTACCAGTAAAGAGGAAAAACCCATAGTTGCAAATTCTTGTAGCTCTTACTCACCCAGATTGCAGAATTTCTGAATCAAAAACCAAAACCTCTGTGAATCAAGTCTTTACTTCGGTTCCAGAACCTGCATCTGAAATATTCAAGTAGAACACACCTGGTCTCTGAAGAATGCTTTTTTTCCCTTTTTTCAATCTCTCAATTCAGAGTAAGCTTAGTCTTCCCTCTGCAAAATTGGGCAAATAGAGAAAAAACACTGAAATTATGAAAGTTATTACCATTCAAACCAAAGAATCTACTCAACTATATTCTTGCAAAAGAATTATTTTCAAGAAATAGGAAAATAGTTTAGAGAACGTTAAATGTATGTTCTCAGCATGGTTTCTGAGTAAATAGAATTTTTTTCCATAAAATTATTTGTATATTATGTTGAAAAACCTGGTAACTTAAACTCTATTATTTTTGTTAAATAAATAATTGCTTTGTAAATTTCATTTGTTACAAATATGTAAACTGGTAATATGTTATATGTGTTTTCAAAATAGATACCTCAGTCCTTCGAAGTAGAAATAAGGTTTACATTGAAAAGTATAACTCCTGAAAATTGAATTGTGTTTATCAACCTGCGATATTTTTCTAATTCTCTTTTGGTGAAGCTTGCCTACAATTGTCTCCACCAAGTTTGTCCCGCTCTCCTAGCATGAGGAGGGGAAGTGATGGCAGTGCTTGCTGAGCTCTCTCCCTCCTGCCACTTGAGTCCTTGGATGGCTCAAGTGCATGGTTGGCCCTCCATCCTACCAAGCCCCTTCCTGGCACTCTAGGATCCTTTGCCTCCCTGACTCTGTTCCTGCCAGTCCTGTGGATCTGTCCTTGCTTTCTACCTCCCTGCTGCCCAGAATTGTAGGGGAGTCACAGGGTTCCAGTAACTACACCATTACGCCTTCATTTGAACTCTCATTGCAATTATTAACATTTATAGATGCCCAAGTGTATTTTTTTCTGGAGGTGGTCCCAAGCCTTTCTCAGAATCTGCTGTACTTCCCAAGCAAATGATCTTACTCTCCACTTCTTTAAGGAACATTTTTAGGTTCTCCAGGGTTATCTTTATGTATTTACTTCTCTCCACCTCAAAACTTAAGGAACTACTCTCCTTTCCCTATTCTCCCTGACATGTTATTATCCCTCCTCATTGGTAGAGGAAGAGCTCGCTGGCCTCTTTTCATGAATAACCCCTCCACTCAAGCTCTTGATCCTTCCTCTTTTCTCTTGTGTTTTCCTCTTTCAGTCTTTCCCATTTCTTCAGCCCCTCCCTCCTAACTTACACTTCATCTTCTGCCTACATTTTCAAATATTCTCTCTATACTTGAGAATAGAGTGATCCTTGAAAACATCCTCAGGAAGAATGGAGTTTTTTGGCTCTTAAAGTTTCCAGACACAGGCACAGATTGGATAGAAGGTGCAACAGAAGTTTTGCACAAATGAGAGTGTGTGACAGGAGGGTGGAGGTGAGGGCCGACATTCCCTTAGGGCATTTGGGAATGGGATACTGGAATCTCAGACATGATGCATCAGGAGTCATACTTTTTAGCAGAGCCTTCCTTTGGGAATCTGGGAGAATGACATGGATGGGAGCCATGGGGGAACAAAGGGTGTTATAGGAAAACAATAGCTATTACATGCCTAATGGAGCCGTTTCAAAATTTCAGTGCATTTCTGTAGAAATAGCTTAGCTGTCATATACCCTCTCTGGCTAACTGCTTCATATCTCCAGATAGTTATGGAAAATGCTGCTGCTGTCAACATGATTTTTGAATTAGGTCAATTAGACTGAAAAGTCAGAACTCTAAGACTCTGACTATATGTAGGGAAGAAAAAAAACAAAAAAACACTGTTTTGAGAAAGAAGCCAGGACAGCAATTTTGGAAAGGGAAAACATCAATGTGTTTAGTCAATTTGCATGCCTAAATTTAAATGTTTCTTAATCCAATTCAATTGAATCAAATATGTTATTATTAAACACCTACTACATCTGTCTAGCTACTCTAGCAAATACAAACATATTTGTGACAAGATGTCTACATGTGGCCTAAAATCTATTTCAGGTGACAGGAATTATGCATTATGAAAAAATGTAGAGAACAGAGTTGAATTATAACCAAATGTGAAAATATGTGCTCAGTGTTCCCTTCCATGAAGTCATCTCCTATGATTCTTTTCATTAAAACTCTCATACTCTTTTGAGCAAACCTTTCTTTAAAACACTTTACAGAAGAATTTTGTGGTCAAGAGCATAGGCTCTGCTGTCTGGGTTCAAAGCCTGGCTACATCACTTACTTAGTAACTTTGAGCACATTATTCAACTTCTACTCCCTTAGTTTTTTTGTGTGTAAAATGGAGATCATGATAGAAGCTACCTGCCAGGGCTGTAGTGAAAATTAATTGACAATATATGCAAATCACCCACACAGCGTCTGGCACAGGGTAAGTGTATACTGTCATTATTGAATTACTTTCCAATACTTCATTTACTTTTCTCCTTCTGCTAGTTTCTGTGCTCCATAAGGCCAGTGAAGACTTACTAGAGCATAAGAGAAACTAAATAAATCTTTAATGAAGGAAGGAGAGACCACATAAAGGAAGCATTCCCTGATGCTATGTCACCATCTTCCCGCTGTCTCCCATACCTCATGGCAGAGACACAATTTGCTTTTCATGAACACCGTATGTGCCATTATAGTACTCATCTTGCTTCCAGTTTGCTTACATCTCTGGCTACTCTTTGAAATTCTTAAAGTGAGAGCAGGAATTTAGCTTAATTTTTAAAAATTTTTTTACAAAATATCTAATGCGTAATAATGGCCAGAATCTGTTTGCAGAGGTGAAAGTTAAACTGCTTTCGTTGCTGCACTGACGAGCCATTGAAGGTTCTTGAGCAGGGAAGGATCATGAAGACATTAGTATTTTGGGTGGTTTATCTAGTACTTAT
>JAQZBX010036966.1:8408-24083 GCA_029593785.1 Cabassous unicinctus
GTTTATCAATTGCAATGAATGTGCAACACTAATGAAGGATGTTGTTTATGTGGGAGGGTTTGGGAGGTGTGGGGAGCGGGGCATATGGGAATCCCTACATTTTTTTGCATAACATTTATGTAATCATATTATCTTTTAAAAAATAAAAAATATATATATTAAAAAAAAAAACTTCCTATATTAAGAAAAAGAAAATCAGCACTCTCCCCATGTCTTACCTAAGGCATAAGTAAGAGGTTAAAAATTATTTTAAATCTTGTGTCAATACAACCCCAATTTGGACAAAATTATATATTAAATCCATGAATAACAAAGTTAATGAAAATGCCATATTTTACCTAGACTGATAAGAGTTAATCACTATTAATATTTTTGAATCTCTATAATGTGACAGGCTACAAAATATCTTAGTTTCTTTGTGATGCATTATATAAAATGTATTTACATAAGTATTCAAAACTTTTAACATTTCTAAAATAAATGCATGATGCATTAATTTTCATTTCTACTACTTAGCATATTATTAAAACACATTATAATTTGAGTATAATATTGTTAGGGATCAACAAGGAGCTAATCTTAATTTATTAGCAATAATTAAATGTACAATTTACTGTTATAGACTCTCAAATGCTATAAACTCTCAAGTGAGGAAATTACATTTGGCTGTTATATGATAACTCCACAAGTATTGATATAGGAAAAAACTATAGCCATCATTAGTTAATGCATTTCTCATTCTCTCTAGTGGCAAAGTTAATTATGCAAATACAATTGAGTGTGTTAGGAGGACATAAAAGCACAATCATCAATTCATGTTTATTGAGCACCATAATTCTTCTATTTCCCACATATAGTTTCTCATAATATTGAGCTTATAAAACTATTATCATTCCAAATAATCAATTAATGAAGTAGTTGATCCAATAACATCTACAGACTTACATGAAGTATATAGATGAAGATATAAACAGATATCTATATCCATCTAACTACACATCTGTCTAATCTATCATCTATCATCTATCTAATCTATCATCTATTTATCTATCTATCATCTATCTATGTATCATCTATCTAATCTATCATCTATCTATCATCTAATCTATCTATCTATCTATCTATCTAAATCCCTAGTTATCTTATAACCTTGTGAAGTGGTACTCTTTTATTGTGTTTTCCCATAGAGAAGAAGATGGCTATTTGAGTTTATTACAAGGTCAAGTTTTGCTAAGAGGTTCCTTTTGTAAATCTCAAGGGTGATTGCTTACAAACGAAGTGATAATTTTATATACACCTTAGGTGAGAGAAACATTGACCTTGTAGTATTTTGCCAAGATTTATTCTAGGCTGCGAAACCCTTCATTTAAAGGAATTGTTAGTTGACAGCACACATATAAAATCGAAAGACATAGAGAAACTTTGGCTGGATTTTCTGTGAGAGGTTGGGAGATATCCAGTGCCAAGCATTCTTCTGACTCCAGGCAGGAGTGCTGTCTCCAAGGTCCGCAAGAGATTGCTTTGGGTCCTCTGTAAAGCAGAAACTACACTGCCTTGAGATTGGCAGACCTTTGAAATTGCCCATCTGTAACTAACTATATGGAAGAATTGTCCATTCCGGTATTTATTTCAGCAGCTGACATATGGCAATTATAATATGGTACATACCATGTATTTGATGGTGAAGAACCTCTTCATTATCTTTGTGAAAGTTTTCTGATTGTTGTGTTTAAATGAAAAAGACTGTTTCCATTTGTTTATCATAATCATTTAATCTAATTCCTGGTTTTTAAATAATAAAGAATCAATCCAGTAAAATATCTTGTGTCATATGTTGTTTTTAGGACATAGGATTAAATAGTAAATTTCCTTTGCTAGTTACATATGTCGGAGTAGGTACTCTGAACCACTGTCCCACTAAAAACAAATAAAATGCACTGGATTTAGAGGGAAAATGTTATTAAATGCATTGCCAAGCTAAACAAGAAAGTAAGAAATTCTAAGAGGAAGAAAAGAAAAAATAAAGCAGAAATCCCAAGAGGTAAGCAAACAGTTAATCCAGGTTTTGCTGAGGGAGTATCTACCAAATAGGAGTGGTATGCTTTTATTTAAATGGAAATATGTGGGGATGGAAACAGAATATTAAATTTAGAGTCTTCTCAAGACAAAGGGTCTAACTCAGAGACCGCCACGTAAGCTAGAAGCCCCAAGCACAACTCCCTCAATGAAGGAAAGAGTGAGAGATGAGCTGGAATCGCAAATGGAGACAGCAAGTAAATGTCCCTTTCAGCTCTGATGCTTTGTAGAGGAAAATAATTCCCTCCCTAAGAATCAAAGCTGAGCACTGGCCTCACCAGTACTTATGGACCAAATTCACTCTGCTTCTGTTGAGAGAATTACCTAGAACTTGCGGGTTAATTTGCAGTGATTCTGTGATTCCAGGCAACTGTCAGAAGCAGACATATATTCCCTGGAACATCCCAGTGTCATCCCAGGCCTCAGAGTATTTGCACAGAGCAAGCCGCAAGGAACTGGAGCTCACTCTCAAAAAATTACAAAATGCACACAAAATGGAACCAACTCCCCAGAAAAAAAAAAGTTGAACATAGCCTACTCAAGTATCATCAAGGATTAGAGGATTTCAGATCCTGAAATCAGGGCCAGCATATAAAATCACAATGATTAGTATGTTTAAAGAAATGAAAGATGTGAGTCAGTGGAAAGTTAGACCACATGTCATTATCTAAAATTTACTAGAAGAGTGTCAAGAGTACAGAAACTATGAGATAGACACCGAAAATTATGCAGGAAAGCTTGAGCAGGTCTAGCATGTACATGACAGATGTTCTGGGAGGTAATTCAGAGAAGGAAGAACAAAAATTGGCTAAAAAGCCGTACCTGAGAAGTCTTCATATTTGTTTAAGGATAAAAGTCCTCTCAGATTTAAGAATATTCACATGTCCAATTAAATTCATACATAGGCTCATCATAAGAAAATTCCAGAACACGAAAACAGCAGAGCCAAGACAAATTAAGTACAAGCTAATGGTGTTGACATTTAGAGGTACTTCTCATCAGCAACGCAGTGCAGCCTAAGATGGAAAAAAATGCTTCAAATGAGGAATGCATACCCAGCAAAAAATCTTCTAAGGCTGCAGATATCGTAAAGATTTTCTCATGTGTATGATCCTAAAAGACTTCACCATGACAAAATTTTCATTGAAGAGAATTCTAAATGATACACTACAGGAAAAGAAAAAGAAAACCTTGACGGAAAGTTTGAGATGCAAGATAAATAGTAAGCAAAGATAAGGCAAAGTAGAATTAATTCTATGATAATATGGATTTAACATTATTGTTCTAATTGAAATATAGTAGAATGGAAATTCTATGCAATTTTGACACGTACAACTGAATGGAGGTAATGGAAACTGAAGCATTCTAAGGTTCATATATTATCAAGGGGAGACAAAATGTATAGTTTAAACTATGAAATTCAGTATTTATATTAAATTATAGAATATAAGACTTCCAAAATGATAATTATAGACTATAAAACTTCCAAAATGATAAAGGGGGAATATGATGGGATGATAAATGAATAACTACATTCAAACCAGCTCAATAAAGAGGAAAAAGACAAAAACAGAAAAATAATAATATTCAACAGCACAACATAATAAAAGAAATCAAAGGCAGTCTTCTGATATATGTTACACTACAGCTGTAATTTTTTGATTGATGTAACGAATGATATTTTAATTTAACTTATGGAATCTCACTCCTGTAATTCGTAGCATCTAGCTGTATATTGTTGCTTATTAATGAAAACTGTCTTATTCAGAAAGCAAGTCCCCCGTTTCCACTCCCTAGCAAGTTCCTGTTTTCCTCCTTAATAAGCTTCTATTTTTCTTCTTCTCTTTATCTAAAACCTAATAAAACATATGCCAGAGAAGCCTGAGACCAGGACACTCTGAGGAGCAGCTACGAGCTCACCCCTTCTCCCCTCCGCTGATGCCCATCGTTTGCAGGTAGACTCAGCCAATGGCACCCCTGTCCCCATCGCTCTTTGTCTAATTCTAATAAGAACCCTTGCCTCCTTTGTGTGGGGAGACAGATTGGAGACTTTTTCTGTCTTCTGACTTCCACTGGCTTAATAAAACTCTTTCCCTTCCGTGATCATACTTTGGTGTGGACTCCAATTCTCTGCACTGGGCAAAGATCCCAGGGAACGAGTGTGCGTCCCCTTCAATAAGAAGAGAAAATAAGAATCCCACACCAAAGGAATCGCTCTTAATGTAAATGAAATGAGCTTTATAGTTAAATGTAAAGCTTGGTGGGCAGAATTAAAGTATCAAAATCTAGCTTTCCTATTTACAAGAGAGGCAGCCAAATCATGGGGGCCCAGAGAAGTTAAATAAAAATAGTGATGTATTATTTTAACGGAATGTCATAAAGTAGAGAAAATTGAAGAATGAACATTACACATTATGATCGATCCATTTCAAAAATATAGTTTTGAGCAAAAAAAATGTGAGTTCAGAAAATATACTGGCATAATTTAATTAATATAAAATTTAAAACAGGAGAATTAGTTGGTAGGATGTTTAGAAACTCATTCACGCATGGTAAACCTGTGACGGAAAGCAATGGAAGGAAAGATTTAAAAAATCATGGTAGCCACAGCCTTCGTGGGTAGAGTCAGAGGCACCAGGGACAAACATATGGGGGGAGGGAAAGTTTAGGGAATGGCCATCTCCTGACCTAAAACTAGATGGCAGGACACAGATGATTTTACTACTGCTAACCTTTTCATGTTTCACCTGCTTCAGAATTACTCATTTGCACGTACTCAATATCAAATGCAACAAGTTACAAATAAAAGAAATTACTGGAGAAAAGTATTGGGATTTCTCTTACGTTTTATTCTCTCTGGTTTTTGAAAATCCTTGGAAGTTATTGGTGTAGCAGGAGGCCAAGCCATTGTCATTGGCAGGAACAGCCACAAATGAGCTGAAATTAGCAGCAGGAAGGCTGGTGAAACTTGACATGCCCATGGCCTTGCCACGAACTCCAAGAGAGTTCACCATTGGACGTTGAGATCCTTTCAAAGCTTTATCGTCAACCTGCTTTTACCCAACCCACCAATGAGAAGGAACTTAAAACACATTTTAAATAATATATATGCATGTATAAATATATGTGATATTATCTATTATGTATACTGCTTGACTGTATATATTTATATACGTACACATATTGGGACACATTTTAAATAAAACACATCACATCTATGTGTGTACATATATGTGCACATAAATATAGGTGTGCCTGTGACTGTTTGCCATCTACATTTATGTTCATATACATTTTGGGACACATTTTAAATAAATTATTTCACAAATATTCTATATAAATATATCTGTTAGTTTTATTATTTGCTATATATATTTACATACTTTATTTCTGTTAGTAGTCATATTCTAAACTTTAGTGCATGTTTACTTGGAACATTTTATAGATTTTTAAGGAAAAACAAAGGATATTATCATTGAAGTTGACTGTAAGAAAAACATACCTGCTATAGAATAAAATAACAAAGCTCTGATAGAAATGTATATTTTTTGTAAAGAAAACAAGATTGTGGATGGCACTCTGCTAAATTCATAAGGATTGGAGACAAATAAAGGAATTTGTGGTTAATTCCATTGAATTTTAAAAATCCTAACCCCAGAGCAATCCCTTCTAATCCTAAAACATCAGTTGTCTCTCTATCTGAAGGAACTGAACTATGAGGATGAGAAAAGAGGATATGGTTTGATTTCCCAAGAGGGAAAAAATCAGATTAGAGAAAAATCCTTGAGCCATGCCTCTGATTTCTACAACTGTCTAATCTTTCTTTGACCATTGTCAGCAGAATTTTTTGGTCCCTTGGGTCAGATGAAATTGTGTATTGACATTTTTGCTATCTTTCCAACCCAAAAGAGCCCGTTCCTCTATCATTGAGAGAAAACAATACCGAATCAAAGAGCATACAATCACCATTAGGGACAGTTGGCTTTTCACAATGAGTTAAGTCATGAAAAGTTTTGTCTTTAGATGCCAAAGTTGCCTTTTGATCTACATGCAGAAATTAAAAGTTAATCTCAACCCATTTTTTTTCTTGCTCTTTGTAAAAAAAAATTGTTTCTTGGTTGTGCAGCCAGTGTAGCTACAGAGATTGCTATAGGGGGATTCTATGGTAAATGATGTCAAGATGCCTGGCGTTGAGAGGCTACAAGGCCAAGTGCAATATGGAGATCATAAAATCCACAACTCTGCGGTCCCTACTTATATATCTTGTATCTTGAAAGCTGACACAGAGATTAATGACTTAAAAGGCTGTTTTGCTTTTCATTTTTCACAAAGCTTTCCACCGTGTAAGCCTGGGCTTGGAAATAACTGTGGCTGATGCATTTGGCAGCTTCCCAGTGGGTTTCTTTGAAAATCTTCCCTGAAATATCAAAATGATTCATTTTGTTGAATGTCCAGAATGACACTTGAGGAAGAATAGGAGACGCATTGAAATCAAAACTTTTAGAATTTCCATTGCTGTTGGAGAAATATTTGATGGTCTCTTTTGCTGGGAGCAAATTTTAAAACAGGAAGGCATAAACAGAAACTTTATAACTCATATAAGATGAGCAAAAGTTTTATATTTATATTATAAGAGATTATCATAAAAGGGAAGGCATATTGGAGAAAAATATTATAAATAATATAAAATGGTAAACATTAGTGTTTGTGCAAAAACACGTGATTTAGGGAGAAAATCTTTGATGCAAAACACTATGGTAAATCATTACCCTAAAAAACAAAGGTAGGACTTACCTTATGAAACTTAGACTAGTTTCACTCAATGTAATATTTGAATTTTAACAACTACTGATAAAGTCCAAACAGTGGAAAAACTCCCTGAAATGAAGGAATTAGGCAATCCCATAGGTTCCCAAGGGGAAAGTCTTACTTATATGTCTATATATATGGCCTCATGTGCCCATATATGGAAAGCAATGACTTCTCAGTGGGCTCATCATAGCCTAACCAGGAAGCATCACCCCACATTTTCAACTGCCAGGCTGAATGATCCAACTGGCCATCCAATTTCCAATCATATTCTCCCGCACATAAACAGAGAAGTTGCTCACATTGGCCTTTTAAATACAGAAAAACTGTAAATAGCCTAAATGTGCATGAATGGTTCAAACTATATTGCATTTTATAGGCGCAAGCTACCTCTGTATTAATCAACAAGAATAAATCCCAGAAGCATATATTTACATTAAACAAAAGCTAAGTAGAAAAAGTTTATCTAAATATGTGGAGAGGATGACATTTTATGTCATTTGAAATGAAACAAATAAATATTTTATCTTCCTTTAGGATCCCTCCATCCATGCATTTTACAATATTTTAAATATTGATGGAAAGAACACACTTCCAAAAGTGATAGTATATAATGGATTATGGGGTGTGAATTATTTGGGTTTATGTTAAAAAAGTGATTTGAAGGAAAATTAGCCTGATTTCAACTCTGCACAATTTAATGTTTGAAATGTTTTATTATTCCTCTAAGATTATACCTAGAATGTGCAAGACATTTTGGGAGAAATATGTCTTTATTTAAAAATAAAGAAAATAGAAATAAATGTAGACGTACAAAGACGATAGATACAGATACATATATATAAACAGATGGGAGAACTCTATATGGTAAATATGACAGCTCTTTGTATATCAAATTCAGTATAATCCTAAACAATATATTAAACATTTTTTTAGAAATTGAGACACTATTCCAAAATGTATTAGGACTAGAATACCCAGGGAAATTTTGAAATTGAAGAACGAACAGATGAAAAATGGTACAAACAGCAAAATATGTTGCGACTAATCTAGTGTGGATATTGGCAAGAAATTAGTAAATAAATCAGATTTATTCTGAAACAACTGTTGACACCATTTTCAAAAAGACATGATAAGAAACATATTATTAGCCAAATAAAAATAAACAAAGAAAGTAAATCAAGTTAAAAAGCGAACATGCAAAAGAACATGCAATAAGGTCAGCTCATAAAATTCAAGGTGAATTAAGACCAGTTGCTCCCCTCAGGCTCCGCGGCACAGGGCATCAGAGATTACTGAGAAGACTGCCTCAAAATTACTGGCTTTTTAATTTGCATAACCAATTATCTCACGCTGAGTGCCTTTAAAGAACACCTGAGTCGTGTCTTCTTGCAAGGCTGTGATGAAGGTGTCTGTTTTATGCGAAAGCTTGACCGGGGACGGATCCAGGTGCAAGAACTCACCTCTCTGTGGCTGGGGGATGGGGGACTAGGGTTGTGAGCTGAAGGTCAGTCTCATCAGCTGGTGACCACACAAACTATCCAGACTCTCTCGCAATGTGGCTGCTCCCTGCATCTTCAAAGTCAGCAAGGGAGGAAGAGAGAAGGACTCTGCAGAGGGAATGCCAGCAAGATCTGATCTTCCATAAGGTAACAACTCGGAACAGGCAGCCTACCATCGAGGTCATAAAACGTGACCTCATCAAGGGAGTGCCACCCCTTTGCCATATCCTGTTCATTAGAGGCAAGTGATGGATTTGCCCCCATTTAGGAGGGTGTTACACAATTATGGACCCCAGGATGCAGGGGCCATGGGGGCCAACTGATCATGCCCCACACAGCTACTTCCAAGATTGTTTGAATTTTAAATCAATGGTGTAAGTGGGAAACCCATCATGAGTATAACTAACACAGCATTTTGAAAAGAATATTATATACATTAAAATTGTTTCCTGGTCTTTTTTATAGGTAATTTTTACCTGACGGTAGATAATATACTACCATTCTACTTTACATTTATTTTCTGTAGTGTGTTGTCTGGAGAATTTTGAAGGCATTAAAAAAATTCTAAAGTTTTCCAGAGACTGTCAAAACTCCTAGCACAAATAATCAGTTATAGAATATAACCAGCTATGAAAATAGCATGCATTATGAACTAATACATGAACACATTTTAACTAATATGTATGAACACATTAGTGGATATATTATAGATGTGTTTATTGAGAGAAGACAATAATCTAAAGGAATTGCCTGAAAATATTTAAAAAGCCTTCATGGATTGGCCAGAGTTTTAGCATTTGAGAAGTTTATGATACTTTATTGATAATGTGACTAAAGTATTCATGAGTGGAGAGCAAAACATAATTTATGTTATATAATAATTATAATTAAGACAATGTCTCAAAAATCACATGACTGCTTTTCAAAGGCAAGGGGGAAGAGGTAGAGAGGGTAATAGCCAAAGGGTACTGGAGATCTTTTGGAATTGAAAATGTTCTAAAATTGGACTGTGATGATGTTTGGTCATATGCATACATAGGCTAAAAACCATTGAATTACTCACTTTAAATGGGTGAATTGTGTGATAAGTGAGTTATAGCTCAATAATGCTATTTAAAAAAATTAAGTTAAACAGTTGCATTGGAAGTTGAAGTCAGATGATTCCTTGAAAAAAGCCTTGCTTTCCCATGTTTGACAAAAATGGCGCTATGTCCTCACAATCTCAGTCGACTGTTGGCTTGATAATGAACAGGGAACACTGAAAACAGTGTGTATAGATGTCCAAATGCTATTCCTAGCATTTTCTCTCCTTCAACCAGCATGCAAATTCCAAATCACCATGCAATCCAGTTTTAATGGTGCTGTCTTCTGATGCCCCTGCCTGTGGCATTTTAAAGGGAGCAGATAGAGGACAGCTGACTACAAATGGCCATTTGAGCATAGTAAGTAAAACAAACAAGAAAATACTGATGGTTTGGAGTGGCCATAAAGTTTTTATTAGCCCATGCTTATAAAATCACAAAGCCTCATTTATATCTTACCTTCCTAATGTGTTCACAGCTACCCTTAGCTCCTGGCAATAGCAATTCAAAGAATCCCCACAGAATCACTGCTTTTTTTTTTTGGCTTTTTCTGTCTCATTTGGCTTCATTTAGAGACTTTTAACAAATCTCATTTTCCTCCTTTGCGTACCCACATTGTGCAGAAACTAATGAAGCCCATTAGTTACCCTGGAAACACCGATACTGGTTGAGACAGAGCTTGGTGGTGTCCACATAGGAAGAACTAAGCTAATTTGTCTTACAGTTTGAAATGCACATGGTAGTTTGGGATGGTCACTGGAGCCATGGGCAGTATATTTTAGATGGAACTCATTTGTCTCCTCTGCTTATTCATTAGCAGGGCAACTAGGTAGCTCATTTAATAATGCATTATTTGGGGAATACATAATGAGTGTTCAGGCTCGGAATACTGGAAATTAACCTGAAGGAATGCATGTACAATGAGAATCTAGGGCACAGCAAAACACATATATTCAGCCATTCTATAAATATCCCAAGTTGCATCCTATCACTCTGCAAACCACAAAGAGGCAAGGACATTAGAAACTGTGTCTGATCATTTAGCCTAGAAAAGTCATGTTAGGGGAATATTTTTTTAAATCCATCTCATAATAATACTTCAATGACATATGGGCATTTGTTGGGCTCCAGTGTACTTGTGACTTTATTATTCCTAATATATTCTGTAAATCTAGACATTTTATAATGGCCCTCCAATAGTGAGGTTCTTATTCTAGAAGAATGGTTTGTATGTGTAGGTGCCCAATTTATATAAAAGCTCCACCTAGGGAGGGCTCCAAGTGCTCTTGGTGGGAGTGGAAAGTTAGACACTAACAAAGTGGTAAGCCATACGGAAAGTCCTGTGTAAAGAAAGGGGAAATCTGCGTCTAAGACAGGTATCTTCCTGGGCGTGTGCCTCACAATTATTGCCACCCCATATTTCCCACAAACATTCATGGCATTTGTATCAACGAGTCTTTTTAGAAACAAAAATGGAAATCAAACTGACTGGCTTAGGCAGAAAAGGATTATCCTTGCAGATATTAGAAACTTCAAAGATTCTCCAGGGATATAAGGGAGCCAGATATAAAGGCTTTAGGCATCCTGGAATAAAATCCAGGAATAAATGACAAGCTGCTTCCCACCTTTGCCTCTTGCCATTGGAAACCAGACCGTCACCTCTGCAGCTACTGAAGAACTTGAAGGTTTCCCAGAAGTCTGATTTTCCAGCACACGAGTTTACTTATTTCTATATCCAAGTCTCCCCCAGATGTGTCCATTCATCAGAATCCACATTACCTGGTCTACACTTGATATGCAAGGGAATCTGTGATATTCCCTGGCTCCCGCTCGATAGTCACCATTGACTTGAAGAAATTAATAAACTGGTCGGAGGGTTGAAGGTCAGAAGACCACAAAGGAGAGAGCACGGTCTGAAATCTCTACCATTGTGGTCATCGTTTTGTGATTAGCACATCGTTTTTCTTTTTAACTCAGAAAATCCATGTAGCACTGTGATGGATTGAATCATGTCTGCCCACAAAGTCATGTTCAAATTCTAACCCATGTGTAAATAGGGTCCTTGAAGATGTTATTAAAGTGAAACCAGACTGAATCAGGGTGGGACTTCATCCAATACGTCTGTAAATTTGGGCAGGGGAGGGGGAAATAGATAAGGAGAGAGGCAGCCACGCGACAGAGGAAGAGATTGAGTTATGGATGCTTCCAAGACATCTCCAGAACACTACACACTGCAGAAGAAAACAAGAGCCCTGCCGCCATTTTGATTTCAGACTTCTAGCCTCAAGAACTATAAGAAAATAAATTCCTGATATTTAAGCCAACTCATCTGTGGCATTTGTCATAGCATCCTTGGCGAACTAAGACAACCAGTCAATGAAGATACAAAATGAATAAGACAAACATCGCCCTGATTCCCGTAGGGCTTGTCTTCTGGTAAGGAAAAGCATTTTGAAGATATATTTTAAAAAGATTAATCAATTTCAAAAAATAATAGGACTGATGCTTTGAAGGAAAAATCAAACTAGGGCCCACATGTACTGTTGTGCAGGTTGAAATCAAGCTTTGCCCTCCAAGCCCTGCCCAGGATGTGTCTCATAGATTAAGGGGAGCTGGTTGCCAATGAGTGCCGGGCCAAGGATGGGGTGAAGGTGGAGGATGCAGCAAGCCTAGGCTGGACAGGCGGAGAAAATGCCATTGACACTGGGAGTCAAAAGATGAGGTTCATCCTGGGTTCTAATTGGGATCCTCTGCTCCTTTCACTAAGATTTCCCTGTATCCCTGTTTTGATACATATTGATCGCATTATAGAGACCATGACATGTGTTTTCATATTGAGCAAGGTGAGCTCTCTTCTACCCTACACCCTCCTTGCCTATCATGAATTCTTTCCACATCCTTGGCTATCGGAATGCTTTTGTTCTTCTATGGCATTTTATTATCATTTTATCATAGTCATAAAGGAATCCCAATAGATTGGAATTGGATGAAATTACACACACCAACTCACACTCACATGAACTATATAATTAGATTTCATGTTTTTACAGTTACAGTTTTTCCATCAAAAATTTCCTTATAAAAGTGGCTTTAGCTCAGTGGTTGAGGATCTGCTTCACATGTACAAGGGCCCAGGTTCAATCTCTGGTAACTCCTTAAATTAAAAAAAAAAAAAAAAAAAGCTTCCTTTACATGTATATAGACAATGTGCCTGACAATTAATAAAGCTGCTTGTTTTCTTAGTATAGATCATATGCCTTCTTTGGGTAACTGAATTCATAATTTTTTTTTTTCCATTTTCACTTACTGCAGGACTAGAAAAAAAAATATTACTCTCTGAAATATAATTTATACCTAGCTAGGCTACCTAATTCCTATATTATTTCTAGTGTTTTTGTGGGGTTTTTTCCTGGAGTTATTCAGTGTTTTTCATATATATGATTACATCTCCATTAAAAAATAAATAACTGTTACCACTCCAGTGTTTCATTTTCAGTGTTCATGCCACTAATTATTCTTGTTTTGCTGTACCTGCTGAAATCGCAAAAGCCATGTGCAATAATAATGGTGACAGAAGGCATCAACTTCAACTTTGTCCTTTTAATTAAAGTGGTTTTAACTTCTGCCATTTAAGGTATTTGCTTTTGATATTTAAGTAGCTCTCAGCCCTCATTAGTTACAGCTGTCTTTGTTGATTTGGTTGATTTCCTTTCCTTGCTCAAAAATTCTCTACTTTAGATATCAGAGCACAGATTAGAAAAGGAAAAAATATTAATTTTTTTTGGAATATGCAGTAGTTAGATTTTAGATCAGGGATTCTTTACCAAGAGTCCATGAGCTTGAATTGAAATTCAAAAAAAAAACATTATTCTTGTGGGTACGTGTTAGTGCAGTTGTGATACATTTATTAAATAATACACAGTATAGTGTGGACTTAGTTAGCGGTCTGTGGTTTTCACCTGACTGGCAAAGGGGTCCATGGAACAAAAAAAGTTAAGAACTGCTATTTCAGATAAACAAAACACACCAAAGCAGGAGTCTACCCATGGAATAGACTGGAATAGGAGAAAAGAGTAAATGAAAACATGTCAATTATTCACTGACGCACTGAGTTCTATATTTTGTATGTCATCAGAGCAATTGTAAATAATTCCTTCCACTGGCTTGTTTCTCTTTGTTTTGGTTAATCATAGCTGGGAGGGCCCATTTCATATTCCTCTGGGTAATTTCAATTTTTTCTGGAAATAGGGTTTGTTTGTGCAACTGCTTAACCTGGGTCAAATTAGGTGAATCTGTGTTGACACAATTTGGAACTGCAATTGGTTTCTTTAATTGGCTACTGTGAACCTGGACATAATCAGCTCAAATTATTCTGCCACTATTCAGGAAAGGTTTTTCTCTCTTTAGGACTTGAATAATTAAATTTACTAATCCACAGAGACATTTAACCACAATAAATAAAGCAGTTACACAAAATTTAAGCTCTTTTTCTTTATCAACTCACTTTCTAACAAATAGTCTTAGGTAAATTTGAACATAAAAGAGTGAACGACATGATTCTAAAGAAAGAAATAAAAATCCACCCTTTTATCTTGTTTCCTCTGAAAGCAAAGATGTAGAGCCTTTTATCATTACTCTTCGTTATGTCACAGTTACATAGTAATATAATTAATAATAATAAATATGAAGGGAGTTAAATATATGCCAAATATTTCCTGGTTTATGTTTGTACAATTTCCCTGATATTTTAATTTTGAAGGCAGAGATTATCAAAAGCTCCTAACATAAGCTTTCTATTCCTTATCAATGGGGACAGAGCTTATCATGAGCTTCCTTTGGTTTATGAGAAAATTGGTATTCTTGGGGTAAAAAAACTTGATAAAATTCTCAACAAGTGTAGGCAAGGGAGACGGATTTGGACATCTGTCTGCCCTGACAAAATGATCTACTCTTACATTTCTTAGTGCTTCTACCAATATCCTGGCTCCTTCCAAATAGAAATCACCAGCAGCCCACGATCGCTTGTGTCATTTCTTCAAAATGTCAAAAGTGATACCATTTGTGCATTTTAGTCTCAGAAGTGATCTGAGCTGACGGAAACACCAAGGCTCTCGCCTTCCTGAAAAGCATTAAATCAAGTTCAAAGCAGTCCAAAGGAGAAGAATGGAACAAACATAAAAGTTAGGATGTGAAGCTATTTCCCTAGTTTTCTTTCATGGTTTTATACTCACCTTCCCGTGTTTGGGTAAAATAAAAATCCCTTCAAACACTTTAAAAATAGTCTAATTGTCTATATATCTTTATCCTCATTATGTGACTTCTGGATAGTAATATAATTTAATTATGTAGCCATTGGCTAAGTCCTAAGCTTTCTTACATTAAAAATCTGTAAGGTAACTTCTTCCATTTTGCACCAATACCTAAATCCTCAGAACTGACGTATTCTATTAGGAGTTAGATATCATTTACACTTGTCTGTTTTCTGTGCAATTGTGAGATTTGAGTCAGACCCATCTTTGATTCATTATTTCCGGAAGGGCATGGGTCTCTCCCAGCTGTAAAACACCATGAACTTAAATGTTACAAGATGGGGAAGGAATTTTTACTCTACATATTTCATATCTCTTCAATAAGTACATCCCTGTTAGTTAAGAATACAACTAAAGCTTTAATTAAACCGTGGTTTTCCATCTGCATTAAAATCTGTTTAAATCTTATATTTCGAGAAGGAACACTAATGAAATAATATGCTTTGGGATGTTTCACACTCGGGTAGGAACTTTCATGGAGATGCGTTAGCTGCGTATTCGCATCATGGCTAGTTGTAAAGATAATTTCCCATAAAGGAACATTGTTTGCTCCCTTACAAACAATGGGATACAGTGGCCCTATCTACTTTGGCCTCTGTGAATCTTTTCTTCCATTACCAATCAATTAATCAATAAATAAAATTTAAAAATATATATTTTACAACAGAGATGGTATAAAGACAAATATATTGACATTACCTATTAAAACATCTCTCCAACCTAAATGTTCATCTTGCTCTTCTTATTTCAAATACGTGGGGGCATGTTCATGAGCCCCAGAGCTGGCCTCTCTGCATTCCCAAGCTTTCCAGGTGATTCTGATTTTCCCTGACATTTGATCACTCTGCCTAACAGAAAGTGAGAAGCAGCATTCTGTGGAGGTTAAGAAAACGTACA
>JAQZBX010036967.1:0-23979 GCA_029593785.1 Cabassous unicinctus
AAGATGATGACGTAACAGGAGAGTGACACAAGGGAGCACCAAGAAGAGACGTGCCGAAAAACCAGGCACTAAGGTGGCACAGGCGGTAGGACGCCTCTCTCCCACATCGGAGGTTCCCAGGATCAAATCCCGGTGAAGACAGGAGAAGGATGAGAAGAGAGAGCAGGAAACAGACACAGAGAATTGCCCAGCGAATGGACATTAAAAAAAAGAAAAAGGATAAAAGTAAATATATAAATAAATAAATCTTAAAAAAAAAAAAAAAAAAAATCAATTGTAAGGAGTGGATGTGGCTCAAGTGATTGAGTGCCTGCTTCCCACAGGAAAGGTCCCTGGTTCGGTTCCTGGTGCCTCCTAAAAAGAAAAAAAACAACAAGCAAAACAAATGAAAAAACCAACTCAGGGGAGCCGATGTGACTCAGTAGTTGAGTGTCAGCTTCCCACATACGAAGTCCCGGGTTCAATTCCGGCCCTCAGTTACCTCAAAAAAAAAAAAAAAAAAAAAAATCATCCACAGATGTGTCTATTTCTGAACTCTCAATTCAATTACATTGATTGAGAAATCTATATGCTAAAACCATGCTGTTTTCACCACTTTAGCTTTGTAATATGCTTTAACATCAGGAAGTGCGAGTCTTCCAACCTTATTCTTTTTCAAGATGTTTTTGGCTATTTGGAGACCCTTTCACTTCCAAGTAAATTTTATAATTGGCTTTTCCAGTTCTGCAAAGTAGGCAGTTGGAATTTTGACTGGAATTGCATTGAATTTGTAAATCAGTTTGGGTGGAATTGATATCTTAATGATATTTAGTCTTTCAATCCATGAACACAAAATGTCCTTCCATTTTTTTTTTTTTAGGTCGTCTTTGATTTCTTTAAGCAATGTTTTGTAGTTTTCTGTGTATAGGTCCTTCACATCCTTGGTTACATTTATTCCTAGATAAAATTTGATTCTTTTAAATTGCCATTATGAATAGATTTTTTCTTGATTTCCTCCTTAGATTGGTCATTACTAGTATATAGAAACAGTACTGATTTTTGCATGTTTATCTTGTATTCCGCCACATTGCTGAATTCATTAGCTCTAGTAGCTTTGTTGTGGATTTTTTGGGATCTTCTAAATATAGGGTCATGCTATCTGCAAATAGTGAAAATTTTACTTCTTCCTTTCTGATTGGGATGCCTTTTATTTCATTTTCTTGCCTAATTGCTCTTCTATATGTTCTAACACAATGTTGAATAACATTGGTGACAGTGGGCATACTTGTCTTCTTCCATATCTTAGAGGAAAGGTTTCAGTCTTTCAGCACTGAGTGTGATGTTAGCTTGTGGGTTTTCATTTATGCCCTTTATCACATTGCGTAAGTTTCCTTCTATTTCAATCTTTCAAAGTGTTCTTATCAAGAAGGGATGCTGGATTTTGTCAACTGCCTTTTCTGCATCAATCGAGATGATCACTTGGTTTTTCCCCTTTGCTTTGTTAATTGGTTTACTTGTGTTGAACCACCCTTTCATACTTGAGATAAAACCCACTTGATCATGGTTTAAAATTATTTTAATGTGCTATTGGATTCGATTTGAAAGTATTTTGTTGAGGATTTTTGCATCTACATGCATTAGAAATATTGTAATTTTCTTTTCTTGTAATGGCTTTATCTGGCTTTGGTATTAGGATGATGTTGGCCGCATAGAATGAGTTAGGTAGCATTCCTTCCTCTTCAAATTTTTGGAAGTGTTTGAGCACGATTGGTATTAATTCTTCTTGGAAGGATTGGTAGAATTCACCTGTGAAGCCATCTGATCCTGGGCTTTTCTTTGTTGGGAGGTTTTTGATGACTGATTCAATCTCTTCACTTGTGATTGGTTTGTTGAGATTTCTATTTCTCCTAGAGTCTGTGTAGGTTGTTTCTGTGTTTCTAGGAATTTGTCCATTTCATCTAGGTTGTCCAATTTGTTGGCGTACATTTGTTCATAGTATCTTTTTATGACTTTTTTATTACTGTGGGGTCAATAGTAATGTCACTCTTCTCATTTCTGATTGTATTTATTTGCATCATATCTCTTTTTTTCTTTGTCAGTCTAGCTAAGGATTTGCAAATTTTATTGCATCTCCCCCTTTCTGGTGGAGGACCTGCCTTCAGCAAACCCAGAGAAGTGACTGTGCCTCTAAATCAGCCCCAGTTCCTCCCATGTTGGTGGTGTGGTTAAGACAGAGGCTGCTGGATGCTTTTTGTCCTGGGTGGGTTGAAACGGTAGCTGATCTCAGAACTGGAGCCCAGCAGTCTGAATTCATGAATCAAAAGCTGTAGTCAGTGCCTGACCATGTCTTCCCACACTATTCTTGGGAAAGATTATTATTTCCAGCCTAGGATTGGCTCCCAAGGTAGCCTGCCGTGCCAGTGGGAGATGGGCACCAGCTTCTGCAGCATGGAAAGATCTACTCTCAGACCTTCACTGCCATTTATCAGTCTCTTCCTTCTACTCTTCCCTGGCTGTTGTATGGTGTTCTTCTGGTCTCTGGAGCTTCCCAAGTTTTTCCAGACAGTTCCTAGGTGTTTACTAGCTGCCCTGGATGATTACCTCATGAGTAGTTCTTATATCTTACCCTGGCAACCACAAGCTGTGCCAGGAGCCTGGGCTGCAGTCCCCACTGCTTCTCGCCACAAGGCTGGGGGTGGTGGTGGTGCTGGTGGATGACAGCTGCTGTAGGGAGGGTGAAACTCACTGGTCTTTACTGCAATTTACCAGCCTCTTCCTCCTGCTCATCCTTGGATGCTACACTGGTGTTTCCCTAGACTCTGGAGTTTCATAGTGGTTGATTCAGATAATTCATCAGTTCAGTGGTTCTTTTGGTGGAGGGTCTGATTCCTGGAGCTTCCTACTCTGTCCTCTTCCCACAATCACTAAGTATATCCAAGTTATTTCTATCATTCCTAGGTTTTTAAAGTTAGAGTTGACACAGAGAACTCTGTGCTATGAAATCATTCCACGAGGGCAATGAAAGTCAATCCAATCAATTATACTTCATTTCTGGGGATAGACCCCTGCCCCCTGCCAGTTACAGAGGAGCCCAAATGGTCTCCATGACTCTCACCTGGGAATCTAAAGGATTTTTCTAGAAAGCATTTTGGTGTTATGTGGCACCATTTGTAACTGATAATTCTTTCAAGAGATACCAGATCAGACATGGTCCATGCCCTGAGCAGTCTCCAAACCCAGAAGCCATGGGTATAATTTATTTTCTGGACACCCAAATTAATAAACATACTCTCAGCATGGGTAGAGTGGCACCAGCCTTATTTTGCCTTGGATCCATTCCACCTTACATCAGACCCAGCCTGGCTTGTGTGTGTGTGGGGAGGCTTCTGTGAAATCCGGAACCACATTAAATTGCAGGTAAAATGTGGCACAGATGTTCATTTTTTGGGTGAGAGTGTCCATAGCTCCCAACAATGCTCAAAACAATCTATATCCCCAAGATGCCAAAGGGAATTTGGTTTGAGAATTGGAAGACATGAGGTTTTTTGAACTAGGGGGTTAAGACAACATATACCGTGTCTTAGCTTAAGATAGGACATCATTTCTGCAAATCCCCTGAATTATAGGCACAATTTTGTGCATCAATCATTTTGAAGAGAACGTCTGTGGGTTTCTCTGGAATCTTAAAGGAGTCTCTGGGTCATAAATAAATAAAAATGAAGTATCTTGCTATAATGTGAATTCCTGGTGGATTGCATTGGTGCTCCCACTGCTGGCATCTCCCAAAGCATTAGATGGAGAGGTGCGTGCCCTCGCTTGCCCTGTGGCTAGACTATGAATGTACTAATTGAGTTTAGTAGTGGAGCTATCAGAATTCCAGCACTTTTGGCTTCATATAGGCCGACCCCTCATTCAGCTATTGTGGGTTTTAATAAATCATTCAACATTTAGCCTTGTTCCCAAGTGCAAAATGATATACCCATGTCTATAGTCTGTTGGAATTATGCTTGATACCGAATGAAGGAATAAACTCCAAGCTTGGTTTACAAATTGCACTTGTTCACAGGGGAAAGAAGATCACGATACCTTGGGAGGACATTAAAGAACTGACCCTAGTAGGAAATAGAAACAAGTCTCTAGAAGAGGCTGGGTCAAAAAGAGCCAGAGGTTTTAAAAGTCTGTTTAAAAATTGGTCAAAAATGGGCCTCCCTCAAAAAGTACCATTGAAAACTCTGGTGGCTTGTAATCAAGGGAGGGGCGTGCATATGTCTTTAAGGTAACAAAGTCTCATAAATGTTCTCGCTAAGGCCCAGTTTTTAACCCAGCAGCTTCTAAAGTCACGTCATAGTGAAGGTGGTTCTTAGAAATTCATTTTTCCATCAGAACCTAAAGCCCTTTATCTGCAAGACTCTACTCTAAAACCAAACTGACAGGTTTTGTTTGCTCTGTGTAAGTGTTAGGTGTTTGTGAAACCCATGTTCTGTGTCTTAAACCTCCTGCTTCTCAGAAAATGAGGAATTTAGTCCATCTGTGCTATCTGTGCTTCCAGTTCACTGACACTGAAAAACTTCTTTAGGAGGCATGTGTTTAGTGGCTTTGGAACCCTGTGACTTCTGCTTATGATTCTTTATGGAAGGAAGCTCCGGATGGGTGGAAGCAGGGTCTGGAAAGCCGCCTTCTTTGGATATGGAGTCACCCACATTAAACAACAGGGTACAATTCAGAAGAAGGTTTTCAGGGGAGAGGGTAATCAGAGATGCTGTGTGGCCCTAAAACTACTTAAATTATCTTGATTCTACGTTCAATGGGACCAGTCTCATCAGATCAGAGACTCTGGGGGGAGGGATGCAGTGGTAGTAAGAACTGGTAGAAAGGGCTGTAGCTGCTAAGGAAGGTAAGAGGGAACTGCATACTAAGCTCCTGGTCTGTGTGTGGGTCCTGGTCTGTGGACGAAGGGAAAGTGGAGCCCCAAGAGGGGGAATGTGTTGATCCAGCGGGCAGCTTGATTGACTTCACAGAAGTGAGTTGACTAAGCCTAAGTTTATCATTCGCAGTGGCACAGAAATGGAAAGCAACATGCTTATAAACTGATTTATCCCTGAGCTGGAAAAAGGCTAGGCATACAATGTTAAGCATAGGTTATTCAGACATTATGTAACTGCTGAAATGTTATGAGCCTCTCCCAGGGTGAAAATCCACGAGGCCCCTTTCATGGAGGGACTGTTCTCCAGTACTGTGATTATGTGGATCAGAAATGCCGGGGTTTACTTTTCTACTTAAGACACGTACCACTGTTTCACTCTGAGCAAGTTGCTTCCCTAACCTTTTTATTTCCTTATTTGCTAAAGTATAATAAGCCTACGAGGCTATAATAAGCCTCATAGGGCAATTTAGGGGAAACAAATTAACATGTAGGATGGTTGGCATAGTATCTGGCACATATTAGGTGCACAATAAACACTGGCCATACTGAATGGGTATTTAAGGCCAAGTAGACAGTTTTGCTCCTTCCTACCTCTCTAGTCTTACATTTGCCCTCCTCTCCTCCCTTGCTTTCTGAGTTCAAGCCACTTCAGATCCATACCCCACCCCACCCCCAAATAAGTCATGCCTCTACCACCTCAGGACCTTTGCATATGCTGCTTCCTCCACCTGGAACACAACCACTGTCTTTTCTCAACCATAACTTTCTCGGAGGACACCCTCCCTGAACACCCCACTACCTGGCCTCCCACCCCAACCTTGTTCACATTTTCAAAGTATTTGTATTACTATTTTCTTTTCCAAAAGACTATAAGCTCCAAAAGAACTCACACTGCCCTAAGCCGAGTGTCATACAATAAATACTGGTTGAATGACACCATGCTGGCTTCTAACATAGCATCCTTAAGCACAAAGCTGGTTATGATTCCTGAGTTGTAATTGCTAAATCAAACCCATGAGGTTTTGGGGTGGTAGCTTAGGAGAAAGACTAAATGCATAATTTTATTTAATCCTTACATAGTTTTGACTCTGATGAGGTCTAGGGAGTTTCATTTGGCTTTTGAGGATTTTCGCAAGACTCACTAAATTGGCTAAGCAAGTTTAAGTCTGGAATAGGCCCATTAAAGTAAGGGTCATTAATTCCCCATTTTTCATTTTAAAAAGATGCTGAGTGCACCGAGGTCAGTGTTCTGCCATTGAAAAGCAAAACCATGTTACAGGCAAATCACATGCCCCTCTGGACTGTGCCCTTTCAGGATTAGTTGCAACTGGAAGCTAAAGAAAAATGGATCACTTAAGCAGAAAAACCCATTTGAATGAAAGAACCACACTTTGGTTTTTAACTGCTTTAGGGAACTCACATTTAATCAAAATTGAAGACTATAGCATTTGACATGAGAATTCTTGCATCTTATCTTGGTTTTAGTGATTTTTTAATTAGTTCCACAGAAATCCTAAAATGCTGAAAACAACTAGGAAACAAAAATAAAAGGGGGACTTGAAGTTGCTTATGTCAGAACTATATTTGCTTCCTTGGTTTTGGGCAATTTTGCTAACAAGTAACCTGTAACCTACTTCTTCTGAAGGCTACAAGTAGGTAATTATTTGGTTAATTTTCATCCTTCAGTTTATAATACTAATTAGTTCTCCAACTAGTATTCCCTAGGTGATGAGTGAAGTCCTATATCATTGTATTTGTGATTCTTGCTATTTGGGATCCTCTCTTGTTTTCATTTAAAAGATGAAAAGCTTAATTTGCACCCAAAATTCCTGTATTTTTATGTGTTGTCACATGTTCTTGCCAGGAGAGTTAGAATATTCTTCAATTTAGAGTTCAAAGGGAACTGAGTGACATGCCTCTCATATTGAAGCAATTTCCTTTATTATAATCACGACCATGTTGCAAATATTAACAAAACGTTAACATACTTTGAATTACTTCTTGAGAAATAGGTTGAGGCATAGTGATGAGAGTTAAAGGGTCTGGCATCAGGCAGATGTGAATTCAAATTGCATCGCTGTACTCACCTGGGCAAAGTTCTTAATCTGAGTCTAAAACATTGCTAATACCACCTGCCTTGCAGAACTAGCTCAAGGATTTATTGAGATGATGAAGTCAAGTGTTTAGCACCTAAATACCTGATACTCTGTGCATCAGTGCTGTCCAATAGAAATATAATGTGAGCCACATATGTAATTTAAAGTTTTTTGGGAAGTGGGTGTGGCTCAATGGATAGAGCTCCCGTTTACCATATGGGAGGCCCCGGGTTCGCTTCCTGGGGCCTCCTTGTGAGGGCAGGCCGGCCCGCGTGGCCCAGTGGGCTGATGCAGCAAGACCTCACAACAGGAAGTGGGTGTGGCTCAACCGATAAAGCCCCCGTTTACCATGTGTGAGGCCCCGGGTTCGCTTCCCGGGGCCTCCTTGTGAGGGCAGGCTGGCCCGCGCGGCGCGGTGGGCTGATGCAGCGGGACCTCACAGCAAGGGGGAGATAAGCAGACACGGAGAAGACACACAGCGAATGGACACAGCAAGCACAAGCAGCAAGGGTGGGGGATAAATAAATAAATAAATAAATAAATCTTTAAAAAAATAAAAAAGTTTTCTAGTAGGCACATTAAAAATTAAAAAGGTAAAATTATTTATAATTATGTATATTCTTTAACCCAATTTTTGTTATCATTTCAACATGCATAAAATCACTGAGCTATTTCACACACACACAAAAAGTCTTTCAAATCCAGCATCTTTTACATTCATAGCCCATCTCCATTTGAATAAACTACATTTTAGGTGTTTAATGGTCACATATGGCTAGTGGCCACTGTATTGGACAGCATTCTTTTAGATGATCAGTAAATTCTCACCTCCTTCCTTTTGTATTTTAGAAACAGTTAAAACTTCAGTCTGCCAGCCACCCTAGTGTGGAGCTAGTGGGCTGGCTGCTTTGAAGAATCAGGATTCTGCATTCATAGCTCCTAAATTTACTTAGATGTGAGGAAAACCACGATTAGCTCAATGCCTAGAAAAGTGCAGATGCCAGTGCCAGCGGTCTGTTGAGTTTTAGCTGCCTTAAAGAATGTTTCTAATAGGGAAAAATGTATTTCTTGGTATTAAAAGTGGACATTACAATCAAATAGTGCTATAAAAAGCAAATGAGAAAAAACGTTTGAAAAAAAAAATCCAGAGTTATCGAAATCAGTTGGTTTAAACATGGAGTTCATTTATTCTTTAGAGGGAATCCAGAAAGTTTTTGCAGACACATAAAAGCCCTGAAAGTATTGCAACTTATTTATGTGTTATTCTATGTATGTCTTTCTGTAGAGAGAATCTACAGAAAATTTGTGAAGAGAACTCCATCAAATTCTTAAAGGGGCCTAGGAAATAAAATTTACAAGGCAGGAATGGTAGATGGGCCCATTGGTTACAGCGGATCTTCTGTTCCTAGGGGAGCTAGGATTTTATGGCAGCCAGAGAGGTTGTAAATGGTCTCTTGTCACAATTACCCAGGAAAGTTAGAAATTCTTGCATCATGAGGCACCTGGGAGCTCTGATTCTTTGAAGAAATAGAGGATTCATGTCTCCTGGCTTATGCTTACCACTGGTGAAATGTTTTTACTTTGTGGCTGAAGGTGCCGTTGGATGCACCCAGGTTAACTGCACCTGAGGGCTCTCGCCTGAGTCTGTGGTGAAAGAATTATAGGTCCAGGTGTTGGGTTCCTAAATCAAATCCCAGTTTCCCAGTTTTGTTTTTAGGAGGTACCGGGAAATTGAATCCAGGACCTCGTACATGGGAAGCAGGCACTCAACCACTTGAGCTACATCCTTTCCTCGCAATTTGGTTTTTAATGAGCTGCATTTCCTTGCCTTCTTGGAGTCTCCTGCTCACTGGTAAAGTGACGATTTCTAGGGTCACTTCTAATTCCCTTTAGGAGTTGATTTAGTAAGCTAGATTTGGGAACCTTTATATTACATTGTGAGTCATGGCCAAGTATGTCTAAACAATGAAGTGATTTTAAAAATCAGTTGGAACAGAAGGCTCTGGAACTGGATTTGAATGTGTTTTTGTTTTCCCTCTTCCCTTTCATAAGTGGCAAAGGCCAGCCTCCACATGGTGACACATGGGGAATCCTGCCTGGAAAACTTCCTGGTTGACTCTGATGTCATTTGACTGTTTAGGCTGGAGATCTTTCTCCCTGAAGCCACGTGTGCCCCTTTGGTGCAAGGGGAGGAAAGCTATTTCCCCACAGACACCCATGTGCTTATGTATGCCTCACGGTAATTTTTAATTCATCAGACTGGTGTTTGTTCTCTGTGAAATATTACCTAGGAAGGCAGGGTGTGTGGTAAGGGTGCAGGAGATGGGAAGTTTCTCCTGGGAGCTGGGGATCAGATTCTGTTGGAAGTGAAACTTGGATAGTATTGGAAAACCATGGCCATAACAGCCCACCTTTTGGAAAATCTTCACTTTGGTGTGTTGATTAGGATAATGTAGCAGACAATTATCTTAGCAATTCCTAGTTCTGGAAGAGGTAAGGAACACACATCTTAATAGGATTAAGAATTTCGGTGTCTTACATTATTGTTCTATTCCAAGAGTAACTACTAATTAGTTTCAAGACTCTGGCCCCAAAGGAGGTTTTGGGTTGGAAAAGGGTCTGTGGGAGGAACTTATGGCTGAGCTGCCAAAACACCTGGTCATTTCAATCAAAATTTCAGGCAGGTCAGTGGGTAAACCAGATGTCTGGCATCATGGCAACTGAAAATGACACTCTTACTAATCCTATTTGCTATTGCTTTTGCTTTTTCAGTAGCTATTACAGCAGCAACTGGTTTAAACACTATAATCAGGGGCTAATTTGTAGCAAATTCATTATTTAGGGTCCCGGGGGTTATTGTAGTCTGAAAGATATCTGGTTGAAGCCCACCCACTAGGGTGAACCCTGTTATTCTTTGACAATATTGCCTGATTCACAAATGCATCTTAGAAATTGACAGTTGGGCCTCATTACTCACAGTTATTAGCTATTACTGGCAGGCAGTAAAGGTTAGGCTTATGCAGTGACTTGGATTCTATTCTTCCCTGATAGACTTTGGTTTTATATCCAACAGGGGGTTCCAGGCAGAAGGTAATACAACCAAGGAAAAACCTCACGTTGCAAAAGGCTTTTATTTTTATAGGCACCACTGCAAAATGAGGAATCACTTCAAAACATATCAAATAGAAAATAATTTATTTTAACTTCAGATTACTTAACATTTGTAACTAATCATGATTCTGTGAACTTGCTTGTAAGTCTGTATCTTCAAATCTACAAAGCAAAGGTTTCCTACAATGAGCACTTAAAATTCCACACACCGTCTCCATCGACAACTTTCCTGTACATGCAAGTTCTTCTGACGGGCTGGGCCGCAATATTTGCAAACATGCTTTAAACTTCTGTAAAGCTGCATGATATTGTGTTTTCTGTAAAAACCTTTACACTCTCTTGGGAACCTTAACCAGAAAAACGCTTAAATGTATATCCCAATTCTAAACACTGCTGGTGTGGTTATGTTTATGAAATCATTAACCCAAGTGTTTGGTGGTTTTGATTTGAAACCTTGACCTAAATAATACATCAATGGTCATGAGTATGGAACGCATTCCATAAAGTAACAGTATAAAATAGGATTCCATTAAAAAATACATATTGGCAGTCATATTTGTGTTTTAGGCAGGAAAAAAAGCATGTTTAACTTTTTCATATGAATATAGTTTAAACAAAGTATTCTGTGAAAGTATGCTTGATAAAAGATTTTTTTTTTGAAATTTAAACACTTTATGTAAAAGGTAACAAGTTAAAAAAGTACAATTGCTATTTGAAAAAAAAAACACAACACTTTGTTAATATTGCCTTCCAAGATAGTAAGGGTGGTTTTTCTCCAGTTAAAATAGAGCTATGACACCCAGGGTTGCAGAGTTCTCGCAAACTTTGACTATAAACAGGAGGACTGTATTTATCTTATATACAAAAACTTGCCGCATTGAACGAGGCAGGAATTTCTACCCCAACGGTAGTGTTCTTTTTATGTACATAATGTAGAAGGGAAACTCACACAGTAGTCACTGATAAGAAGGAATTGTATACCCTAGTGCCATCTGGGGATTTTGTGCCATGGGTCAGGAGTTCTTGGATGGTCATCCAATTATCAAATATCTTTTTATTCCTCTTCTTCATCATCTTTTTGTGGCTCAGTTCGATGATGTTCACCTCCCGCTTGTCGTCGGCGCCTTGCTGCTCTTTCAGGCAATCCAGCCTGCTCTGCATCATGAACTCACGCCTCCGCCGCTGCTCCTTGGCCCTCACCAGGTGCTGCTTCCTCTCTTCTTTGCTCCAGTACCGCCCCATCTTCATCTCGCTGATGGCGTCGTCGTCCGTGGTCATACCGCTGCGCTCTTCCCTGATCTTGAGGGCGCGCTCCCGCAGCAGCCGGTCCCGCACGGGCCTCTTGGTGATGTAGCGGGTGCCATCGCTCCGGATCTTCACTTTCCATTCCATGCGCGGCTCCGCCGGGTTGGCCGAGTTCAGGTCCTTGCACATGCTCACCAGGCTCATCTGGCTCTGCGCATACTCCACGGCTGACTTCTGCTGGATCAGCTGCATGTAGCTCTGGTAGTGCTGGGCGTGCGCTGGGATGTGCGCATGCTTGTACGGAGAGTGGGCAAGGCAGGAGCTGCCCAGCTGCTGGCTGGGCGTGGGGCTTCCGCTCCCGTCGCTCGGTTTCCTCTCCGTGCTCTCGAGGGGGTGGCCAAGGTCAAGATCCTTAGGAGAAGGGCTATAGGTGGGGGTGCCGACCTCGGGATCCTCCATGATGGACAGCAGGTGGCGCGGGGAGGCCCCCTCGCTGCCGCCCTCTGCCACCCTCCTCAAGGAGTTGTCGGGGGACATCTCCAAGGTGAGTGGGGTGCTCCGGCAGCTCTCCCCCGTGTTGTAGGCACTCGAGCTGTCTTTGTCGGATTTCTCGGGTAGCTCTGTGATGTCCGAGAGCTCGTGCCTGCGGACATCGATGCTGGTGTTGTAGTTCCGGAAGCCGCTGTTGTGCAGCATCCAGGACTCCCGGTGCTGCTCTTTGAGCTGCTGCATCTTGTGCGCACGCACGATGCTCAAGCACTCCAGCTCAATGCTGCGCAGCTCCTCGTTGAGCAGCTCCAGCTCCTTGTCCACGCTCTCGGGGTCGCTCTTGCTCACGTCCAGGGGGCTGCTGGGGTAGTACAGGCTATAGGGGCTGGCGCTCTTCACCTGGCACTTGAGCTCCAGGAGCTCCCGGAAGCGCTCGCACTCGTCCAGGGGGATGCCCAGGTAGTCTGTGTCCATGCAGTCGGCGGAGATGAAGGACTCGTTGCTGAAGGGCAGGTCGCCGCTGCCCAGGGTGTCCTGGCTGCAGGTCAGCTTCCTCTGCCCTGCCAGCGGGTTGGACGATGCCGTGGGCTCGTCACCGTTGTTCTCCTGCTCCGAGCTCTCATCGTTGCGGGTGCTTTCGTCTGTCCGTCCCACCCCGCTGTCCTTCTCGTGCTGGTTGGACAGGATGGTGGCTGTGTCTGTGGTGCCACCGTCCTCCTCATGCTTCTTCTGGTAACAGAAAATGACAAGGACAACCGGTGAAGGAGGCCTGAGGAACAGTTGCACGGGTTGGGTCTTTCACTGCAGGACAAGGGTTTCTGCACGGGGCAGGCTCAACCCCTCCCCAAGGCTGAGCAGCAGCATATCATGTTAGGACAGGGCCTGGGACTGGGCCAGCTCTCCCTCTAACTACCTGGAAAACTATACCCTTGTTTTCACCCCGAGTCTTCTCAGCTGAAAAATGAGGCTAGTAATAGTTACCTCAGCGAATAATTGTGAGGTACCAAGTAAAGCAGAACGTGGGAAGCAGGTAGCACTTAAGGCACTCAATACATGGGGATCGTGGCTCTAACCATAGTAGTGGAATGGCAAGAAGATACAGGGCTCTAAGCAGTTCACAGTAAATGGAGGGAAATGCTTTCCTTTAAAAAAAAATGCGACTCTCTTCACGGCCCGGCGTCGATGCTGGCACAGCTGTCCCCTGGCCTGGTTGCTCAGCTTTCAAGGTCAGAGCAGCACTCTTCCAGGCAGGGAGGGTATCGGCTTGAATTTCATTCATGCTCGGCTAGAGAAGCACTTAAGTGGTTTTCTCCCAATGCCCTGAGCGTCCCGAGCGGGGACGCCGAGGGAGGGCTTACCTGCTGCAGCACGCTCGCCGTGAACTGCATGGCCTGCTGGTGCTGCTCCTCGAGCATGTCCATGTGCAAGTCGTCCAGAAAGTCGTTTCTGTCATCGTCCAGCCAGCCTTCATCCAGCTGGGGGAGAAGCAGCAGGCAATGAAACCTCACAGGAGTATCCTTTTGCTTGCTTTTCGTTTTAATTTTTTTTTTTTTTTAAAGAAAGGACCTCGGGAATATATTTCTAGGGCTCTTTCCAGGAGTCATTCTGAGCCACTGTTTTGCTATCCATCAGAAAATTGGCCCATCCTCACATTAGAGAACTCTGACCCCACACCAAGTCTGGGGAAGTCTCTAGTGTCTTTATCCACTGAACTACGTTCAGTGAAGTGAATGTCCTGTTTTGGAGAGGCAGCTAGATTGAGCGGTGTCACCTGCTTGCCAGCCCAATACAAGCTAGCAGGCCCAACTGAAAACAACTAGAAACCACTGTTAGCAAGGAAAGAGCTCTTTCTGACAAAAAGAACTAGGTCTACTAGCTAGCTATTTGTCTCGGGCAAGGCCTATCACTTTTATCACACGCTTATCTTTATTGACAAAGAGCAAACTACAACCCATGGGCCAAATGGGCCTGCTGCCTGTTTTCGTTTTTAAAACAAAAAAGGTTTTATTGAAATACAGCTATGCCCATTCATTTATATATTGCCACTGGCTGCTTCTGATCTGTAATAGCAGAATTTAGTAGTTGTGAAAGAGACTGCCTGGCCTATGAAGTGCAAAATATTTATTATCTGGCTTTTAAGAAAAAGTTTGCGGACCCCTGGACTAGATAATTGCTCAGGTTCTCTTCTGGCTCATGATGCTAGCATCTGTGGTGAAGCACTACTATTGGAAACAAGACCCATGCTGATATAGGATGGACCCTGAGAGTGTGTCAGGCCTGGGGAAGGAAAACATGCTGATGGTCACAACCCCCAGCTATATTTTCCATTCTGTTGTATTTCCTCCCCTTTTCCTTCCTTCCCATCCCTGTTTCAAAGAACTTGGTGGGCCTGCAGTATAAAGGCCATCGTGGATGCCCGAGCCATCCTAAATGGCTTGATCATAAAATGGATTCTAAGTCACAGTAAGTTAGATGGCCTTTCCAGGGTCCAGTTTCATGACTCAAGAAGCAGGGCCAGGGACTTGGGGTTTGATTTTCATCTGCATGAAGCTAACTCACCTGGAGTTCGGGCCTTGCAATCAGCAAGGAAAAGTTCTTGTTTTCTTCACTAGTTAGAAGAGCCACGGCCTCTTCGCGGTTTTGTACTTCTATCCCATTAATCTTAAAAAAAAAAAAAAAAAAAAAAAGGTGGAGTGGACAATTACATAATGAGGTTGTGCAAGTCATTGTATATTGTCTCAGACCTACATCTCTGTCACAGCTGGACCATAAAACATCGAGTTGGTCTGAAAAGAATGCTGACGTTCCGATAGAAAAGCCCTGATCACACCAATGTCACTTTGCTGGCCTCTGAGAGAGCGTGGGTTTGTTTTACGAGGTGACTGTAACTGGGATACACTGCAGCACCGTGACACATTTTTAGATAATATGGGAGAAAAGCAGCAATGGTTCTGATGTCAATATTACAGACATTGAAGGCAGAGAAGGGAAGCAAATTATCCACTGTGTTTTGTGTCTCCAGTTCTGTACTAACTTCTTCAGTTGACAGAGAGGATGTGTGGGAGGGTGACTCACTAGTACACCTGGTAACCCTCCTGCAGGATTTTTGTATCCCTTCCCGGCAACTCTGAGCTCAGGGGAGACAGCAGCAGTTCCACCGAGTTGGACGACGAGCCTCCCACCTGGCCATTTTGACTCCTTATGCCCGTGAACCAGCAGGCAGCAAAAGGGGTGACTCATCAATCCTGGTTACCAAGAGGAAATGGGGTTGCTGCTAATGAGGATGGGAAGGAGGACGATGTCTAGAACCCAGGGGAGTCTCTGGGGGTGCTTCCTAGTATTCCATGCCCAATATTAAAGATGCATGGAAAAAACTATAGCAACCCAAAGCAGGCAGGAATACTGAGGAGTCAGAGCCTTCAGGGCTGATGATTTGGGTCACTCCACTCAGAACCCCGGGCAACTGCGCTTCTGTTTGAGGCCAAGGAATTGAGGAAGAGGCAGTGGAAGAAGGAAGTAAAAATTTTTCAGGGTGATGTATGCAGTGACAAAATTAAGCATAGTGGATTAGAAATGAGTAGATACAAGTGAGAAGAGGCAAAAAGCTAAGCCTAGTGGGACCCAATGAACCAAAGAGGGCAGAATCTGAAATTCTGTGACATTAAGAAGACTAGAAAGAAATGGTCTTGTTTTGACTAGAAGGAACAGCAGGGCTTGAGGTGAAGAAACTACCCTTATAAGTGATTCTATATAATGGTCAAATGTCAAATCATTAAGTTTAAGACTGATCAATCAATTTTGCTACATTTGCCAAAGATGTTCCCATCTTAGGGGTAAGACCAAACTTGAAATACTTGGTCTAAAACTAATCCTTCAGAAAAATCTAAAATGAGAGTTATTCTGGTTTAGAAGTTGCAAACTTGGCCTGATTTGGCCACCATGTGTTATCCTTAGTCCAAACAGAACTCAAGAAGATTAGATGGTGTGGTTCCACTGACTGGGGCAGCTGCCCTCTTTAGATGGGGCATTTACTCTCCAGTTTGCCTTAGTCCTCACCACTCCCTGTTGCTTATCCCCCAGAGCTTTCTTCACTCATTATTTCAACTGGTCTGGCTTCAATGCCCATCTAAGTTTGTGATCCCTTTTCTTTAAACTCTTCTGCACTTTCAACCCCACAGCCGTCATTAGAACCCATCTATTCTTTAGTGACAGGCACACGAGTAGGCCCCTGGCCAGAAGCAGCGCCTACCTGGATAATGCGGTCTCCTTCTCGGATACGCCCATCCTTAGCCGCAATGCTGTTAGGGTCAATCTGAAGCACACAGGGGGACATGTGTGAACATAAACAGCAGCGCTTTCCAAAGACCGTCTCTAACAATAGTCATGTTCATCCTTGTGCTTTCACTTTGCACAGAAATAAACAAGTCCTGGTGTCATGCAAGGAGAGGTGAACGTGGATTGCTCTGTTTCCAAGCTCATGCCAGGCCAGCTTTTGGATCCTTGCATGGGAGGCAGCAGGCTGCACAGGCCCGGCTGGCCAATGGGGCAATGAAGGAGCCTAGCTGAGTTTTACTGCACACACAGTAATTAAAAGCAAATCAATGCGAGAGAACAGGTTAAAGGGTACCCTTCATTAAGTTGACTATCAACCACACCTTGATTATTTTGTACAAAATGCTTATATTAACTTGTGAGAAATGACTTAAAAATGAAATATAAATGAGTCAAATGGGATTGAGTATGGGAGGGGCATCCCAAAATGCAATAACCATGGGTCACCTTAAGCATGGTGGATCAAGTAAATCCAAAGGAATAATTATTAAGTCAATTAGATACATCTGTTGATGCATCCCTAAGAGACAACAGATTCTTTTCTTGGAAAAACTGGGTTTCTCTGCTTGCAAGGATGGACATGCATAGTAAAGTATCCCTATTGAAATTAGTATGTCTTCTACATTAAGGAAGATGAGAACAGTTTCCATCTATGCCTGACATGGCATTTAGCTTGTATGAATTCAACTATACATACTCAACCAAAAGAAAAAAAAAAAAGAGGGAAAGAAATACTTTAAAACAGTGTAAATGATTCCATCCACCATTCCACTCAATGACCATGAGATGGGAAATGTAAATCTGCTGTATCCTCAGGGATGAACACACAAAACCTTGCGGACGTCTCCAATTTATGGCCGATTTGCAGGCTTCGCAAGGGCAATTCTGTCTTATGATTTGAGTGCCTAACCCTCATGTAGGCTGTAACTCCACCGAGTGTGGTGAACAGAACAAAGTAATTTGTGTCTTTCCAAAGCCTTCTAGATGAGCCAGAGTTAAAATTGGTTAGCATATAAAGGGGAAAAACATTACCCTTTTGGTCTGCTATGACAGTTATAAAAATCAGCATTCGTACCTCGCTTATATAAATGCCAATGTCATCTTCATCGTCCGTTCGGTAGCACACTGTCAGGCCCAGCTTGTCCTGGCTGTTCATTCTGTAGAGGTCTACTTCCTAGACAAAGAAAGGGCATTCCCAGTGAGACTCCAGCAGGCGGTGAGAGCTGAGAGGATGTCAAATGCTTGAAAAACATTTTGTTTAAATGATGAACTGGAACTCTTTGCATTCAATTGTGTAGAGCTGGTTTAACTTACTAAACAAAAAGTGATTATGGATATGGGATCAATGCCTAGGGCATTTCTGACCTTTCAGTCAATATGAAGTCATTTTGAAAATAGTTATTTTATTGATCCCCCAAAAGAAAAATTACCCATATTTCACTCAGTGTCAAGACTTCTGGGGCAGGGCATTTTAGAAAGCATTCTTTCAGGGTCTCCCACAAACAAGAATATTTCCACATCCGAAACCATCCAGCCGTAAGTGTTTCCAATGTGTTTGGTTAGATTATTTCACGTTGCATTCCCTTAATATTCCCAGTAATAGAACTTGCAAGCAAATCACACATAAACTGATCCAAGAAAGGAGGGTAAGGCGATAGTGTACAATTAATGCTTTCCACAACAGCTGTGATATTTACAGTCGAGAAATTAGTTCCAGCCTCTATTAATGCAAATTCAATAAGATAAAAGCAAAGTGAGTCCAAATGTGAGACATGAGTACAGGGACCATCCTTGTATTTGCCAGTTGGTGTGCACTTCACAATGAAGTTGGAGCCTTGGGAGGAAGTTCTGAGGTTCTCCAAAAGTGTTAACAGGCCAAGTTACCCTCTCCACCCAGGATGCTGAGGACACATGCAAGCTTTTGCAGCTGTAAGCTGCAGTCCTATTTAAAGGACCCACCTGACATTAAGGTCTCCCCCAGAGCATCGGGTCTGGTTGATACAGTGTTATTTGCTCATCCTTCAGAAGGATGGAGGGGCTTCAAGACTGGATTGTTGTGCCATTGTCTCTGGGGCCATTTCCAAGTGGCCTCTCTTGAGTTCTTTTTGGATGGCTGTAAGGACACAGCTCTTTGTGGTGAAGCACAGAGTGGTCATGTGACAGATATTTCTTGGGCTTGTCTTAGTGAAAGGGAGGGTACCCAACACCATGAGCACGTTCCAGGCAGGAGAACAGCAGGTGCAAAGGCCCTGGGTCAAGAATGGGCTGATCTGTGTTAAGAACCAAGGAGGCAGCCAGCCTGGCCGAAGAACCGATGGTGTATGCGAGTCTGTATGTGTGTGGTGGTACACATAAGTGTGGCGAGGCGGTGGAGGTCCGACCAGGAAGGGCCCCACAGACCATGTGAAGAGTTTGGGTTTTGTTTCAGCATTATGGCAAGTCATCAAGAAGCTTTAACTGAGGACCACCTTGATCTGATTTACTATTTCCAGTTGTCTGTGTGGCTGATGTTTTGAATATAATATGGTGGCGAAGAGCTGGGGCTGTGAAGACAGGTGGACCTGTGTTCTGATCCCAGCTCCCCTTCTTTTTGGCAACTTGATCACTGGGTTGAGCTCAGATTCTGTTTCTGCGCTAGCCTCTTCAGGCAGGGTTTGAACTCACTGTGATGTCATGCGTGCAGAACTCTGAGCACAGTGCCTGGCCCAGAGAAGACACAGTAATTATGTGCAGTGATGTCTATTTGCCTGAAGTCACAAGAAACTGTTGATGGCAAAGTAGGTTTATTTTACATGCCCCCTCCATATGATTTCTTCATTTTATTCTCTGAACATTGATATGTTAATTAATTCAATGACTTACTAATTATAGCTTTAGCAATATGGCAAATTCTCACTGAGACCCCATTAATTTCTGATAATTCAGTTGAGTTGGAGGGAAATTATTTTTCTCATTTTATAAGAAACATACTAAGCAAAGTAATAGAAGGAACATGAGCTTTAAGGGTCATCTTTAACCAGGAGGGACAAACTCCAAATAGTTTCAGAATACCCAATTTGCATACCACTAATATGCTAGTCCCAAATCATCCCTCTTATGTTTCAAAGACATCACCAAGTAGCTCTCTTAGGTTACACTTCATTTGCCTATGGTTAAACAAAGACTTCTCTCGGTTTTGGCACTTCCTCGCGGTTAGCCTGAATCCATGAAATTTCACTATAATCTGTTGAGGTCCAGCTGCACAACTGCAGCCCAAATGCTGCCACAGCAGGAGCCGGCTGCTGCTGGAACACGCCCCCGAGCAAACAGAGCAGAGGGAGAGATCACTGGAAAGCTTTTTCTGAATGACTGGCCCCCCAGGGTGAACGTCTCTTAAGAAAATACAGAACATGTTACGGGTCCACTGGCCTTTATACCAATGCTACTCAAAGTGTGGTTGTGATAAGATAATTAAGGAAATCGAGTCAAGTGCTTAGAAACTTCTACAGCAGTTGGACATTGTCACAATAACCAAGGGCACGGTTAGCGGAACTGTCTCAATGGACAAGGTGTTTGCCAGTTCAGGTACTGCTGAGCTCGTGCTGCGAGGCACGCGTGGGTGAGCTCAATAGCCATGCACAGTAGATCCCTGTGTTGGTCTGTGACCAAGTGGAAATTAAACAGTCACATCAAACTGTCCCTGTGGTCCTGCACTTCAGAGTCTGAGAAGCAAGACCTATAATACACATCTAGAGCTGAGTGCTCCATGTGAGAGTTCAGGGAAGTGAAATCATGACTTGGAAAAGAAGAGCTTAATGTACTAGGGATACTGAAGTAGGAGAAAAGACTCTTAGGGGATAAGCTGAAGGTCTGTTACGTAGAAAAGGACACAATTTGGCCTAGTAACAAGAGGTTACTAGGTGGCCCGATATCCAATGGGTTTAGTATATGATTTTGAATAAAATCTAACTTGAAAGGCATTGCTTACTTTTTCTGCCAATACTTTGAATGATATAGATTTGGAGAATTATTAAGCTATGAAAGTTGACATTAGTGTTGATATTGGTGGGATGATTTTTGTGTGTGTACTTTCCCCTTCTGAACTTGCCAATTTCCTCCAACAAATGTGTATGAGTTTTATAACCGGGGGCGGGGAGAGGTAGAGAAGCTTTCTTAGAACAAAATATCAGGGCAACTGAAGAGATACTAAAACATTTTCTGTTTTAAAATATTTTCATCTGAATCATTGATACCTGAATATCTCAGGCTTTCCTTACTTAAGCACTTTTTATATGTTCCCGTTACTCCACGTCTTTAGAAAATTAGTAGCAGATACTTTTTTTTTTTCCTCTTTTTTTTTTTTTTGAGCTACCAGGGGCCAGGGATTGAACCTGGGACCTAGTATGTGGGAAGGAGGCACTCAACTGCTTGAGCCATATCTGCTTCCAGTAGCAGATTCTTTATAAATACTGTTTGGAATTATATTACACACTAGAGATGATGGTCAAAGGTTATGACACTTTTGCCTGGGAGAGAAGAGGATGGCCTTGCTAGGTCTGCTCTAGTGACTGATGTTCTTAGAATGCATGGCCTTTCACTACAGAAGCACGAGGGAGAGCCAATACTGCATTTAATCTTTGACTCCCACGGCAGGTCCTGCCAGGGCAGACCGTCATGGGGGCTGTCACATTATCAATTGAGCTGGATTTGACTTTTATGTTCCTTGACATGACTGAGGGGCCTGGCCCCAGAATGAGGGACATACTATGTGAAAGGGCAGGGCATGGGAAAAGTAGAATCTAATCATCTGAAACACTTCCCGTGAATATGTCAAAGCTAGCTCTTCCACCCTCCATCCCAGTTAGTTGTGAAGCAAAACTTTAGAGACATGATATTTAAATGAGAGGTACAGATGGAAGTGTAAATCCAGTTTAAGGGCAGTCTCCTGGAAGTAGCTTTTATCTTGGAAATGGTCTGGTTTTTAAAAGTACGAGTTATACTGGATGATCAGATGCAGGTAAAGGACTTGTCAAGTAACACTAAAGCAAAGCATATTTTGGAGGGTGCTCTCTGGATGTATTTGACACAGATGTTAGGTGTGTGCTAATACATTTCCTTGTCTTATCTGGATTTTCTTATCTGGAACTGTAAACAAAAGCCAGAAAAGCTTCCTTTAGAAGGCACAGGGTATGACTTAGCTGTGGTCACTCAACTTCCAAGGAATGGTTCATCGTCACTGAGAAGAGTCTGGGTGCTAAAGGTTAAACAGAGAATGAACCATAGAAAGTTTCAGAAACTCATGAGAAACAATTTAAGAGCTGCTATTGTCTCTGGATCTGCAGAGATTTGGGTATTTGGTTGTTCACAGGGAAGGTTATAGTAAGGAACTATTAGTTGGAAAATAAATTGGAGAATAAAAGCAGCATCTAGCTTTGTACACTATGCAAAGCAGGTGCTCAGTAAAATTTAATGAATAGATGAATGAATGAGCTTGAGGTTCCAAGGCTGAATAAAGAGCCAAATGAAAAATAAGCTTGTCTCTGCCATTACCCATTGAGGTTTCTTTGGCCAACCATCTTCTCCTAACAGCTCCTCAGCCATTACATAGTTTTATAATGTGGTACCATATTTGGGAGCCCAATGGAAATTAAAAGTCCTCAGACTTATGGGGTGGTTTGTAAATTCTCAACATTTCGTTTTGACTCTGAGCTAGAGGCAGGGCTTTATAGGAAAGCATAGAGGTTATCAATATATATCTGTCTTTGATGATGGAGATAAGATTTCAAAGAAGACCATTAATCAAACTTGTATGAATAATGTATTAGCATTATCTGAATTACAGCTACCCCCTCCAAGGGTGTCCTGTTGCTCCCTGGTCTAGATGGACCATTTGATAAAACCCAACAGTTAAGTCTGACATTTCAGATGAAATTGAAACTATATTCCCATTAAGATATTAACAGGGTCATTCCACCTTGGTGATTCAAGCTCTCTGTTTAACCATCAACCACTTCAATCAAAGGGGATCTCAAAGACTAGTTTAAATGGCTGATCCACCTCCAGGAAGACTGGTCATTGAAGCCTACCGAACTCTTTCCTGTATTGGCCTAGGATTGTTGTGCATATTTCTTTAAATTATCTCAGCAGTTTAGATATCTAAGCATAGTGCTATGTGGCTTGTAGCGATGTCGCTAAAAACACTGCATTTCCCCTCAAGGACCTTAAATTTGAGATGGGATAACAAGGCATTAATTTTTTCATTCGACAGGTGTTTGCTGGGTGCCTACCCTACTCTAGGCCCTACCTAGGCACTGTGAATAGAGCAGTGTATGAGGTAGACAAGAGCCCAGATCTTGTGGCACTTACATTCTAGTAGAGGGGAGATAGACAGTAAGTAGGAAATAGAGTAGCCAGGGAAGCGTCTTTGAAGAGGGGGGATTTGGGCAACAGAATGAGCCACACTGAGCTATGCAAAGCTCTGGGGGAAGGGTCATCCAGGCTGAGAGAAGAGCACAGGGGGAGGCCCTAGTTCCTAGGCGCCAGGACACAACATGGAAAGACCCTAATGAGCTAGGGGAGTCAGGAGGAGGCAGACTCAGTCAGGGCTGCCTGCCAGGGAAGGGCCCTCAGACAATCCCATGTGCCCCCGGTGCCTTAGAGGCTAAAGAAAACTTTGTATATTGGCAGGGTCACCCCTGGATTATCTCTAGGATGATCTCAATACCCTTCTGATCTACTTAGGTTACTCTATGAAACCAGGTTTTGAGCTTATTTTAGACCCCTGTTGTAACTGTAGCTTTTCTTTCCTTTCTGGTTTTAGAATGACATCATCAGAACACAATGCCGGTGACAGCAGCTTCACAGTCTGGATATGCTGCTACTGATGAATCACCTGGGAAATTAAAACCAAAGAAAAACAAAAAATGCCTTCTTCAGACATCTATTTTCTTTCTTAATTGCCTACAGGACGATCTAGAGCAGGTGTTCAGTACCTGAAAATTTATGGGTAATTATTTGGCTGCTCAACCCTTGGGTATACTTGGGTCAAATCCCTTTGACTCCAAGCAGTTTCACAATAAAAGGGATTTGACACTTACCTAAATATGATCATTTTGTGTACTTTAAAGAGAGAGAACATCTGTTTTTCTCTGTGCTTTTGCTTCAGTAATTTCCCAATTGACACATATATACTTTTCCCTATATAATATCCATGGAACTAGCTGACTTTAATCTAATTCAACTTAGACGAGTGGTGTGTTGAGATTGGGCCCCCTTACCCAATCCTGCTCTGTCTGAAATCTAACCTAATAGTTGGGAACAAAATAGGATGCAATCTAGAAGACAGACTGTTACAAGAAACAGGTACCAGCCAGCCTCCCTGGAAACTGGAGCAGCTTTAGGAAACACAAATTCCTGGCTCTAGTGGAGATCCCCTCTCTGGACAGCGGCTGCAGCGAACCTCAGAAACAGCCATCACCACTCAGGATTGGGCCATCTGTCCCTGAGATGGTGCTTAGTTACCAGACATAACCTGGTGACATCTAAGTTACCATGGACCAAATATTTAAATGGCCTGTCTGCTGTGGGCTCACAAAACTGCACTGGAACATTCTAATGGCTTATGGCCTCTCGTAGAATATGAGCTCCTTAAGGGCAGGCAAGGTGGTGGAGACTTCCCGATTTTGCATTCCCAGAGCAGGCAAAATATTCAATGTTAACAGAGGCTCAGTGAAAGCTGATGAACAGAAATAGAAAAGAAGCAGGGTTGTAAAATCTCATAGCCTTAAAGGTCTAACCTTAAATATTCGAGTAATTTTCTAAACA